>JAFLJL010014375.1:47500-75000 GCA_018398815.1 Conus ventricosus | reverse complement strand
AATGCTGCAATGATTCTACAACAGTTAACAAAAATTTCTTCTGTTCAAAATTCACACAGTCCTTCTAACCACTTCCATATCTAGATACTTCTTAGATTTGATTTTCCTTCAATTCAAGATTGTTTGACTTGTGTGATGATTGTTACTACATACTTCCAACATTTTGCTTTCCATCATACTCTGGAAATTGTCGTCAGTGTGGTTTTCACTAACAGCCTGTCTCAACCGTCGAAAATCTTAGTTTTTCTAACAGATTTTTTCCTGATAAGTGTATTAACTTTTCCACTTTTCTTTTCCTTCTGCTGAAAGACACAGCAGGTTGCTTTGTAACTGATTTTTATGTTCTTTGTTGTAACGTTCCGCCTCTTAATTCCTCTTCGCTCAAAACAAGATGCACTTCTTTCCAAAGTTTTGAATACGCATAATAGTCAAGGCTTTTGAATTCCTATGTTTTATTCTCTATTAGTTCACCAGCGGCTTCATCTTCCAATCAAAAAGTTAATCTTCCTTCAACATCCACTGAGCACAATTGTTTCTATTTCTTGCTAAGTCCTGTTATTGCTCTGTTTTTATTTCTCTAAGTAAGTCAACTCCTGAACTCCCGGGTTCACTCATCTTTTTGATTCCATCGAATTGCACACTTTCTATAACAATTTGTAGACACAAAAAACTTAACCACCTTCTCCCACTCGATTCAAGACACACTTGCGCCCAAACTCGTTGGAGTCGCGAAGAAACTTCATTGGCCCACATCCAAAACCGCTCTTGAAGGACATCCTTTGGCATTAAGCCCAAGCGACCCAGCAGAGTGGAGTTGCCAAGAAACGTTATTTGCCCACTCCAAAACCGCTCTTCAAGGAGCCAAACTTTGGCATTAAGCCAAGCGCCCCCCCAGAGGTGGCACACAACCAACAGAGAAAATAACAAGCCGCAAACTTTAACATTAGCGTAAGAAAACATGAGCACCCCCCACCCCACCCGCCCCCCCCACGCATGCAACACCCCTCCACCCCCCACCCCCACCCCACGCTTGCACACCATCCTCCCCCCCACCCCCACCCCCACGCAATTGCCACACCTCCCCCCCACCCCCACCCACGCATGCACACACTTAATCACTTAAGTTCTTAACTTAAGTTGCCTCAAGTCACTTTCAAGTCACCCCCAATTCTTAATTACTTTTTAATTAAGTTTTTTAATTAATACTTCAAGTTCTAATAAGTTCTTGATTAAGTTTTAATTAAGTCTGATCAGTTCTTAATAATTTCCTTGATTAAATCATCCTTTAATACAAACCAATTTATTCAAGTTCTTATAATTATCAAAAAAATACAAGCTATGTTTTTATATCTAAATATAGATTCTAATATAAAAGTTACATCACAACTCCTCAAAACGGTGTCATCGTTGAGTATGTTCTTGCTCAGCTTTTCTGCATAGATTTTTAAGAAGTCTTACAACCGAAGCAACCGCAATTGATTACAATTCGTCTATGAAATCTTTTATAGACTCCAGTCATTTATTTATTGACTTCATCATTTTATAATACGCCATTGATCTAATTTTGATTTAAAAAATTTAAAATATTATTCAATTGGAAATGATCAAAATGATGCTTTGTTATTGCGTTTTGCGGGCAGTTGTCTCTTTCTGCATAGTGCTCAGATTTTTTGATTGCTTTGTTTCTTTGCCATTCTTTATATGTTTTATAACATAATAACCGGCCCCACAGTCAGCAAGGCCCAAAATGCAACAGTTGAAGTCAATATTCCATAAGACCTTTGGGCCCTTCATCACATGGATTTTTATAGCTGGCATTGAATCAACTTGTCTGGCGTTGAGTTAATGTTTTCATGATCGTACATTAATTTTTTTTGTCTGTTCCACTCTGCTAATTTTCTTCCTCTTCAATCACGTTCCAATTTTTTAATGTCTCCCCTGATTCAGCGTTTTCTGCTGATTTTTGTCTTTGTTTACTTTCTCACCACCTGATTCAGTGTTTTCCTGGATTCTCAGATTTCCATATCGTTCATTTTGAAGGGAAATAAATCTCTATATTAAACGTGAGTAATCCCATATTAATGGCGATAACAATGTTCCAAAACTGTAGTAAAGGATAACAATCCTAGAACCGAATGACTTTGTTAAAACTCGGGAATCTTGCGTTAAATCATACTAAGATCGTTGTTCAAATCAATGAGCAAATCTACTGACTATTTTTTAGTGAACAAACTAAGAACCGTTGCCCAACCTTTTGTTCACCATTCTAACCCCCCAGCAGCGCTTTCATAACTGTTTATGATACTTTAAAAATGTCTTTCGGCGACATCTGTTTGAATCTGTTCTATGCGAATTCACAGGTCCGAGAACTTTTTGTTTCACACGCTGCTAAAGAATACAAGCCACTTCCTTTTTGGGCATAATAGCTGGTCATCAGCTTGGTCATTCATCAGTTCGGAAGGTTTAGGCTGCCTTGTACTGTCGGAGAATCATCACTGTTTTTTTTGATATTCATGTTTTTAATACTTAATAATTATTTATTTTTCCTAAAAATGACACCGAAAACAACGTTGCTAACCTTGTATAATACAATTCTGCTGTTATTGGAGGCTAAGTAGGATACTCAAAGCTTGTAAAGCCTGTTAAATTAAACCATCAGATATTGCAAACTCGAAACTAGACTTTGGAGGATTCAGCAAAGCCTGATTGCTAATCATTGCACTTTCGTTGCCACGAAAGATTTCTAGTTTAAGCAAGACTATTCCCAGACAAAAATAAATATGTAAGAAAAAAAAATACATTTTTATAAAAAAAGGCTTCACTTCGCAATAAGAATAGGCGGCCTGTGTGAATGCGCTGCTTTAGTGGAAGTAATTTCGCATTTAGTAAACTGACGCGGGATGACGGCAAGAAAAAGACATAACAAAGCAATGAGAACTACAGCTGCACAAGACGCCTATGAAATGCAGAACTTGACATTAATTTTTATTAATGTCACCCTAAAAGAACAGGGCATGCAGCTTACTACACATTTTAAAAATGTTGATCAAGCAATAAAACAATATTAACTTGTAACAGCAAACCAATCGAGACATTGCCTTTTCCCTTCACTCGAACATATAGTTCGTGACATTTATCAATACGCATGTCAGAAAAACAAAAGATGCAAGAAATAGGTTTTATTGTCGTTGTATGACCGTCGTGTATTTGTTGCGCAAAATATGGCGAATAAAAATGAACAATCTATTATTCGCAAAAGATATTGGAAGGGCATCTGTGGTACAGCAATTAAAAGCTAAACCAAGCTAGGATCCGTGAACAAACAGCAAAGGAATGGTTTTATCTAAACAAGCATTTGGCAAATTTATTTACCAGCCCGCTAGACGAATACAAGACCACACTTGTGAATACAACTCACAAACGAAACCCCCGATCAAATGGATTCTTCAATTTACCCTCTATAGATTAGACGAAAAAGATTTTAAGTACGCACTCACAGACAATGATAGCTTCAAGATATAAAAATGCGAACCATTAACACAAAAAGTGCTTCTCTGTTGCTGTTTCCTTACAACGATATACCAACCCGAGCCACTAACTTATCCTCCGCATGATTCAAGTGATATGAAAGAATTTAAAGGCCAATGAATTCAATTAGTGGTAAAACCACAAATTAACCATCAAAAAAGGCATTCCCAGGAGTTCCATATCACAGGCCGTTAGTTGGAAAACTTTAACAAACAGTTAGCCGAAAGACCTTTTTTCCTACCATTATCACAAGAGCTTATGACAATTCTCCGCAACACAGATTGGTTAGAAGACTTGCCCTCATTTTGCGCGCAATAATAATGAAGAATTTAAAGGGCTAAAGCCATACAAGCAATCAATAGAAAACAATAAATGTTGCTGAAGACTCCATACAACACCACAAACATTACCGTTTGGTTAAAAGTAAGGTACCTTTATTTACCAAGCAAAGGGACACTCCATCAGCAAACCGATCCAGTTGGAGTGTAGACCCATATGAAAATAAAAAGAATTGAAAGATGAATCCGCTCCGAATTATTTAAGAAAAACTGACACACAACAAAACAGCCCCCCTCAAAGATCTTTTTGTGAAGGAAAACTGCAAAATCCCGCCAGGCAGCCGTTCCGCTTTAATTAATTACGTAAACATATTTTGTTTACAATGAACCAGAAAACGCAGAAAAACGAAACAAGCATGGTAAAGGAAGAGACCATGAAAAGGATACGGGAATCATTTCAAGCGTGTAATCATTAAGGAAACATTTTCGAGGATTAATCATTCAGCTAAATCATCCAGATCACCTACATTCCAAACCCCAAAATTTGAAAAAAATATCTTGAAATAATAAAAAAAATTCGAACGCGTCAACAAAAACATTAGAAAAGATTAAATGAATTGGATGAAGCAGATTGATCTAATAATAAAAGTTGGATGAAAACTATAAACCCCCTGTTATGCGTCCTCCATGCCCGATTGGCATATAAAACTCCGAATTAACAAACACCCTTTTTGTTTTGTTCTATCTAACACTTCTTTGTTACAACAGTTTTTGAGCTCATGTAATTATGATCGCATTTTACGTTGTTCATGATGGAATCCTTATGCCAACTATGCTTCTTTGTAGTTGCCCATTTGATATGTTTGACTGCACAACGCTGCGAGAATATTCCCTTGCTTTCTTAATGATTTTCTCCTGGCTGAAATAACGTACATTTTCGATCTTAACCCCACAGACACTCCTTAACACCTATCCAGATAATTCATTCTTTCATCTTTCCCTAAAACTTCTTATTAACGAAATGAAGCCAAAAAGCAATCTTTGGTATTCAGAATGTACATACCATCACCGCATGCCCTTTCGCTACTTCTTTCCATTCCCTTTATCGAATGTCCTCAGTAGGGATATCTATAACACAAAACTTGTCTGTTATCTTGTAAGTACTCTGACTCAATACGCTTAAAAGTAGTCATAAAGAAAACCAACATCAAAAGCTTTGATTATTCTAATACATAAACCTCAATAAATACAGGTTTTTCTATTTGCCTTTCATTTTTTTCATCATATACCAAAAAGCAGATCATGAAATCTTCTAAAGTTTCCTAAACTTAGTTTTGAAGTCACTTAATTGCTTTCGTTTTCTCTTTGGACTAATCTGACATCTTACGCTTGTCAATTCTCCAATCCTTTTCCAAAACAGCTGTTGTTTCATCACTTGAAAATCTTTTCTGAAGCATCTGTGATTATTTTCTAAGATCATGTACTTCATGATGTATTTCATAACTTTTCTTATTAAAAGAATTATACATGAACTGCTGTCAACTTTAACCATGTCTAAATAAAATTTGTAGAAGTCTGTAATGACAGACATAATTTTTTTTGCCGCGAAATTAGGCACAATTTAGAGGCCTCCTCTTGGATTCATCTTTAGGCTTCTGCGCTAATGGATAGTCATTAATGCAGTCATGGAGTCATAGGATAATCCTAAAATCAACTTCTAGAATGAAACCACGCTGCAATCAGGCGTTAAACTGTTCAACCACTTAATGCCTTTTGAATATATTCGTACCTGTGTACATTTAAAGTGCGTAATGAAACGACTGCGCATGCCCATCCATACAGATAGATTGCAATTCTAAAAACCTAAGATAGTTAGACCTTTTACTGGATCATAATCGTCCAAGTATTTGTTGTTTGCTTTACAGTAATATGCGACGCCATACTAATTCCTCCACGCAATCATCCGTTTTCAATCATCTGTATCATTGGTAGCATCAGAGCAATAAATCAATCTGTACTCCAGTAAACTTAAGAAAAGCGCCCAGCTCCATCCCCGGGCGCATAAAATATAATTCGCGGATCCAAACGGAAATGTTTCATGCAGGTCCTTCCTATAATTTTCAAAGACTCCGCCAACAAACATACATCGGCCTATAAGAGGATCATGAGAGTCCTCCCAAATTTCCCCGTTTACAATCCATCTAACTTCTGCCACGCACTTGAGCATGCTGGTAATCAAATCGCTGATGTCCTTTCCTCTAAGACTAGAAAAGAACGCGCCTTTAGGAGGAAGCGTCCTTCGTCAAACCTTTCCCAACTGTTCAAGTACTCATAAGGGTAAACACCCTTTCCTAACAACGTTGAGTCAAAATATTCTTCCGTTATTGGCAGAACTTAAGGACATAGCCAGTGCCTCTAAATGAGCCCATCATGTATTGCAATAGAGTCCTTAGAAAGACATGTTTATTTTAAAGTGAAACACATTACTTTCTGATGACTGTGCAATGCAGGCTACCCTGAAGGCTTGGTTACTGCTCAATATAAGAAGAAGTCTAACCTCGCAATTAGAAAGAAATGGCAACTTCCATGTCTTTGATCAAACTTATTTAAGATTGCATTTGTAGCGCGCTCCTCTGAACTTTCCACTAATGTATCATGGTCTCTTACTGTGGGGTTTACACTCTTGGCGTTAGCTCAAAAAAACCAAATCCAAGACAATGGTGGCGGATCATACTTGTTGGTACTCAAGGCGCATTATGAATGCAGATAATTCAGATTATTAGAACATCATTGCGCACTTGCTGCTTGCTGTTAAGAATGTTTCTCAGCATCTGTCATCTATATAATTCTGGCTCTGAATAAACGCCATCCGACCTGACAATAATGCAGGCAATTAACAATCTGATGATTACTCAATAAACTGTTTTGTTCGAAGTTTTTTGTCTGGCCCTTCATAAGAACAATGAGTGATTCAAAGTCTGCATAACCAACGTATGGACTTGTTTTGCCGCCGTTTTCCCCCAGTTCTTACACTAACTTAAGATCCATGCGTGCGTAGTTAGTTTCTGTCTTACAGTCCTACGAAACGTTTAACAATGTTTTATAGGTTCACTTTCGCGCTTGCACAGATGAATTCTTGTTAAACATTTTCTGCAGAATTCTTGAATGTTAGTGTTTTTTTGAAGTATGCGCTATAATCTGCTCATTGTGCTAGCAATGGTATTGGGGCAGCCCCTGCTGCGAAAACATTAGGAGTAATCCACATGGACTTTTGGCTGGTTCCCTAGTGTTGACTGTTCTTGGACACTTTAATTTGGCACAAATTTTGTTTCCCCCTCATCCCATGTGTATACATAAACAGTTATTTGGGTTGTTTTGATTCTTCTAACTGATCAATTTGGTCTACACTACAGGAAAGGATATTCCATTTGAAGTTAATATTTTTGGCGATTGGCCGATATTAGTCATCGCTTTCTGCGTGGTCGCGGACATGAATGCAGCCTGCAAGAACGCACCACATGAAAAATTTTGTGTTGTCTGAAATTTTTATGGAAAAACTCTCTTTAAAAACCAACTCCCCTATGTACGAATGAAGCCTTGCCTACAATCGTGCATAACTTACCTGTATTAATCTAATCTCTAAGACTTCGCCCTCTTACCAACCAGAGCCTCTCATTTTTAGCTTCTTCAGCCGGCAGCGTCAAAACTGTGTAAGCCTCGTCTGCCCAACCCTTGAGTCATTATGAAAAGAATAGTCTGCTGTGTTAGTCGAGACCCATACTTCTAGATTTTCTTCATTTATTGTACATAGTCGATTAAAACAGCTAACATTAACTTTAAACAGGCGGGTCAATATTGTTAGTTTTACTTAACTTGAAAATTGCAAGGGATGAACATCACTGCCTGAACGTTTTGTTGGTCAATGACTTCTAAATCAATATCATTCAGTGCTCGTGATAACGCTTCTCCTCGACATTCCCTTCATACAATTCCGTCTTCCTCATATATCCTTAGCCATGCTGTCTTTCTTTTCTAATCCAAAATATTTATTTAAATTAAAAAAAAAAATACTTAATCAGAAACAATAACAACTCTTTTTGCGCTTGGACCTCATAAACTATAAAGTAATAAACAACCCTTTGGTGTTGTTAATGTGATCAGTTTAGAACGATTTAATGTCCGTTTACTTTTTTAACATTCCTATTTTTATCTGCTCCTCTGGCTGTTGAGAAAACTTCCCCCCTTTCTTTTAAAGATCAAACTTTGTCTTTTGTATTCAACAAAATCGACCTGTAAACGAGTAAATTCTCATTCCCGTGATGTATTGAGTCAACAAGCGCATATTATTGTCATTTATAACGAACTAAGTTTAGCCGGTTGATTAGTTAACCCATAGCTGTGTGCTTTTGGATTTAGTTTTTAAATTTTTTGCTAGCAGCACCCTACAGCTAATGAACACAGCCAATAGCTAAAGACAAACCGCCTAAAGGTAAAGCTGCGGTGCGCCTAAGCCAGTGCTAAAGACCACACTCGTGTCCTGCTGATAGAGCTCTTAAGTCGATCTCCAGTATTAACATATGTAACGGCAAAAGGCAACAAATACCTTCGTTTGGTTTTGCTGTATTTTGAAATGTCTGCTCTATACTTGCTGCAATTTGCGTAATGTTTGTTATCTAAAGCTTTTATGTCAGGGGTTTTCTATAACACAGAATTGCCTCTATCTCTTCTCTTGGCATCTCCGGTGCTGTAGGCACATTGGATAACTTATCAGACATGCTTTATTATAAAATGAAAAATAATTTAGTATAATACATAGTCAATCTGTATTGTTGAATATCAGCTGCCATCATATAATAAAAACAAATGTACATTATGAGGTTTATTCCGCTTCTTTCTCTTTATCATTTGAATGTTAGTAACGTCTCTCTCAACGTTTCTCTCCGCTTCCATACAACTCATTATCCTCTTTTGACCTTAGGTCAATCGCATAAACCGTATTTTGTTGTTAAATAACTTCAAGCCTAATCATTGTGAAGATGTAAATCTTTAGACACTAGTCTGCTGTTGGATTTCTACCCCTCCCACCCCCAAACAATGTGTCTTATTTCGTCAAAATGATGATAAGTCTAAGCCCGCTAGCGTAGATTTGGGTTAGACTAACAAACTACCGGTCAATTGTACATTCACTTTTTGTTTATTTTAGGATTAAAAAACTTTCAGCTTGCTCTTTTAAAACGTTCTTCCATCTTCACACAGCAATAATAAACCTTGAAGGAATGTGATGCAATAACAAAACTAAAATTCCATAAGTGTCTGCCCTCTTCCTAGAATATGTTGTAATATGAATCACTCTTTCGTAATATATTACTAATAGTGACCTTAAATTGATCGCCCAATCAGCTTGCTAATTTTAAGGGTTGCTACCAACGTCAAACTCTAACGAGATTCAGAAAATCTGTACTTTGCTTCGGTGTCTGTTGATGTTGATAACACGTTGAAAAGCGAATAAACGTTTTAGTTCAAATGACAATCTGTCTTTTTAATGCTCCTTGAAAGTATGGCCATGCGCTTTTAACAACTCAAAATCTAAGGGATGGAAAGACGATTTCCATACGCTAAAGTTAACAGCTTGCATACTTTTTAGGCGTCTTAGTACCTGCGCGCCTATTCTATTTTTATGCTTCTTCATGGTGAGATTCCTTGAAACGCAAGATCACCCTTTCCATTCCCGTTAGCCATAATCAGATAGGCTAAAAATAATGTCCTGCATTGGTAAAGATAATATATTCTTGACCCCTCAAGTTTTATAGAAATTTTTCTTAACGATTGCCCCCCCAATTTCTGTACAACTCCTGTGTCTGTTGTTAAAAGCGATCTATTTTGAAAAGTAAACGTGCAGAGCCTGGCACAATTTCTTCCCCACTTCATCCCGCCCCTTGGTCTGGAAATTAACAGTAAGAATGTGAGCGCAATCAATAGTAGCTGGATTATTTGAACAGATATTCCGCGTATTTCCCTTCTACGCCATGAGGGTTCTTTCAGTCGTCTTTTCCGGGATAAGAATCGAGCATGTGCGTTTGCCATTTATTTTTATAAACAAAAAAAAATTAATATTATTAAAACATGGCAGGAATTGAAGCTGAAGAAGATTATGAAGTTTTTGACCCTGGAGACGAACAGGAGAGAAATGATTCCTTTACACAACAGCCTGTCAATGCACACAATGCGGGCATGAATTAACAGAAAGTAAGGTTAAATCATTGTCCAAAGTTAGCTAGAACCTCCCGAATTTATAGAACCCAAATGATTTTGAATAAATGATAGATCATTTGTTTTGTGAGAGAGCGACCAAGACAACTTTTCACTTACAACTAAAAAAGAACCCATCAAAGTTTTAGCCTTGTTTCAATTAAAATAGACGCAGTTGAAAATCAAAAGCGCCTTGGCCTTGTTAGGACAAAATAAAGGGCGGAGCAGTTTCTAACTTCAAAACACACTGCAAGAACTCCCAACAGATAACCATATGCAAACAGGAACTTAAAGAATTAAATCAATCAGCAGGTGATTTAATAAATGTAATAAGCAGAATCCCAGTTTTTCAGAAGACACAGCGTTAAAGACTAACACACTCACCGCACGCCATGCAGAGAAGACGGCCCTATCATGCTTTAAAACCATTAAGGCGTTTTAAACAAACAAATTGTTAGCAAACTATGACCACTAGATGACCATATAAAAAGAGAAAAAGAAAACTCGTTTAGCTGATGGACGCCAACTTAGGCCTGATATTAAAGAAAGAATAAACCCACAGACTAAAAGAACTTGAACAAGAAAGATCACAAGACCTAGAGTGCTAACTACTAACCGAGACCAATAACGAACTCAAGTGAATAGAATAAGAGAAACTATCGAAAAAATTTTTATATGAAGACACGGCGCTAGCAGAAACGAATAGAACGCTGTTTAGAGAAAGGAGTCACATTAGCAAGCGTTATAACGCCTTAGATGTTGCAATAAGTACACTGTGATGGCTATTACAGCGTGTGGAGAGCAAATTCAGTGACTCCGCCGCCATCGCCTCCATCTCCGCCCTGGATAACTCATGTGTAAAAAACAACATGATCATCTTGCGAGTTTATTAAAAAAATTAGCCATAAAGCTATAGACTCTTTACCTAGTTATATTAGAGCATTGTTAGCGGCATTTCACGGCAACAAAGTAGTTGCTTTATGGGCCGACACTTATGGCATTAGTTCTTGTAATAGTTGGGTTACTATTTAGTAAGATAAAGACCAAGTAATCCTATGCCAGTTAATCCAAGACAAGCGCTTGTCTTTTCAATAAATCATGGTCTTCGCAACAAAGCCCCGCGAGCTTTGCGATCTTCAATGACTTGGGGGGTTGGACATCGGGAATTAGATGACTTAATCTGGGCCGTTCTTTTATTGTTTTGTAATATTGACTGCTCAGAATTTAGTCGATTATTTTCCCAACCTTCTGTTCATTGCCTGCAATAACGAATTTCCATTATTATAGTTTATTATTATTCCCTACCTGAGTCTGAGGTCAGAAGGCTCAATGTATAAACCATGCCAACACAAAGTCTACTTTTCCGTCGTTGCAATTGTAAACAGTTGGTACCTTTGAATACGTAAGGTAAATCAACTGTAAAATTAATGGCGTCCTCTAATTTTTGCTAAGTATTGATTTTGTCGCGTCAAAGCAATAAAGGATTCATTATGCTTGATCTTGCCTGTGCTTGCGCCCCAAGCAAACAACCATACTAAGTACGAATAGCACGTTTATCGCTCTAATTCCCGCCCTATTAGGCCCTTAAAGTGGCTAAAATAAATGTTGCCCATTCAGTTTTATGCTCTTCTGTAGACCCAGGCTGAACAGTTTTGTTGCCTTAAAGAAAGTTTTGAAAGAGGATCCATCCATAGTTATACTTTCTGTCGGCCCGAAAATAAAGGTCGCCTAACAGATTATGAATCCAACTTTTGCTAAACCTGTGCTGATGAAATATTGAAATTCGTTACAGATCCTTTTAAAAGCCTTCATGTCTATTATTTGCTGAGTGATAAATGGTTTTCCATTTGTAATGGCCTTGCAATTCTGTCAAAAATACGTCTGAAGTGTAATAAAAATGAAATCTGTACACTGACCTCACCAAGATCATGTGATTTAAAAGATCAGCATACGACACTCCACACACAGTTGATCGCAAAACACAGCAAATTTTAACTGGTTCTGAAAAACTGCATTCGTGACTAAACCACGCTTTCTGGATTCTGGTTTTCAATAGGGGTTAAGATATCTGCTTAATGGGGTACACTCACCTTTTTATGAAAAGAGCATCGGGTCACAGCAATTCGAGGGTGTCATTTTGCGAATATTTTTAAGATTGTAGTGCGGCCCAACAGAATATTTTTGCACCAGTATATTTGAATCACTCATTTTTATTTCGTTAAAAAAAATGTTTGTGAAACAATAACAACCCAAGACCGTCTTTTCCTTCGTTTTTAGAACATGCTGTTGAAAACGATTGCAGAACCAAAATGGTCGCACTCCATAAATATCTTACAAATCGTATGGTTTATATATAAGCGAAGCCAAGGAAATAATTCGGTTCGTAAAAGTTGACAAAACAGGGGCCAAATAGCCCATTAACAATACCTGAAGGTTATTACGTTGTGCGCACTAAAAGAAGCAAATGAGTAACGTTGAACATTACTCTCAAACTAACATGCGAATCTAAAAACAATGTGAACATTCAAGCCTGAAAAGCAGAGTTAATCTTTTGAAAAACTAGCTAAAAGGTTAGCTTTACGCTACCACATTATAGATTAATTAACAACGACCAAAACAACTTATGAGGAAAAGCCTCCGCGCAAAAAAACACGATCTGCATACATTCATTACTCTATGTTCATGATGAGCCTAAGCACTGTAAAAACTTATATGATTGAAGGCCCTCAACTGTTTTAAGACTCTTCCATCAGAAAAGCTGCATATTGCGATTATGAAAATTATATAACAATTTCCCTAATATACCGTTAAAACGATTAGTTTGGTGAGGACGGATCATTTTAATAAAAAATCAAAGACAAAACAGGAAATTAGTAAAATGTGATAACCTCACATTGTTTTGGAAATAAAAGTAATATCTGTACTAAAACATGTTCGCGTGGGGCCAAAGAATCAAGTTACTTAGCGCCTTGAGTGTAAACTTTAGAATTAAAAGACCTTGCGACTCGGACTTTTGAACAGAAACGTGAAATAAGCGCTTTGTATGGTTTTGAGTACACGAAGATTGTGATAATTAACGCAAAGAGTTGGCGACACAAAAAGTTTTCCTAAACAAACAACTGCCAATCGATAAGGCAAATAATGTTGGCCAGTATGAATATAAAATATTCGAAACCCTGAACCTCAAATGGCACTTAGTAACCATATTTAGAATGGGACATAAAAATTGTGAATTCATAAGCCCATTTACATATTTTAGAGGCCGTCAAAAAAGTTCAGAAAACATTTTCAACTCTGCCCTTTACTATTATTCTTAGCCGGACACAATGAGTCCGCAAAGAAATTGAAATAACCCGAATGGAAAAAACAGTACATCCCCCACAGAAAGAAACGTTTTGAAAGATCTTCTACAAATACAGTCATATCCGCAAAATAAATTAGGCCAATGCGTTCACAATAATTAGAAATTTCTGTTCTTAAAAATAAGGAGAAGATGGTAGTGGGGCGTTAGTGACGTCCTTTTTAAAGGAATTCCTAATTACTGCGAAAACTTAGGACGTGACCAGTCTTAAAGTTACTGTTGTCATTCTTCACAATGGTGAGATATTTAAGGACATAACAACAAACGACAAAATCAATATAAGGTCAAAATAGAAACAATGCTACAGCACGAATTGGATTATCTTACACTTTATACCTTATATGATTTTTATTATACTGAACAGTTTGAAACAGAAGCATGATAAAAACAATAACTGGATAAGATTAAACTCTGTTAAAAAACTAGGAGCAGTTAAACTTTATGAAAAATCCCCTCATTGTTCATTGATTTGTGACAGACTGGTTTGGAAAAAAATCTTTGTCTCGCCAATTATTACAAACAGTTTTATTATCGCTAAATTATAATCATAATTGGTGATTTTCTGCCCAACACTTTAATGGAACTAAGCATACATGATATAAGGTTTATATGGACTGATGATAACATATTTTATTAATCCAGCAATAAACTGAGTGAGTGTCTAGAACATTTATAGACTGTTTGAAGAACGCAGACATCTATTATTTAAAGAGACTGTTCAGCCTAAAGAGACATAGTTAAAAAGAAAACACTTTGTCGAAACTTACTTTCAGTGGAAGACATGCTAGGATAAGTGTGGTGATTTATGTCAGACAATATAACCATTTTAAAAGACTTTAGAGAACAGTTAAAGACTGTATTTATTTCACATGAAAGACAGAGACTCATTTGAAGAATGTTTGCGTGAAAATATGTTATTGCAAACGATCAGGAAAAACCAGATTAAGCAACACTAAAATCTAAAAAGTTTAGTAAATTAGTAATGAAAACGATACCCTACACAGTGATGTTTGTTGTAATAATCGTTATTTTTGTTATTGAAGAGTCTTCTTGTTAGAAACGTATAAATGCCAATCCTGGGCACCTTTCGCCCGAAAACGTTGTGAGAGCAAGTGCCCAAACAGACAATTTTTGAGTTCTCTAAGGGGTTTTGTTTTTCATTGTGTCAGAAACAGTCCCAGCTGACGTTTATAAACACACAATAACAATAACCTACACGCAAGAGTGAGGACCATTAATCACATAAAAAAACGATGACAGTGGCCCCCATCAGCTTCGTATCGGTGTGAACGTGTTTTTTACATCTGTACAAATCGTTTTGACGTCTTCTGCTGTCTGTCTTTCTGTCTGTCTCTCTCGCTCTCTCTCTCTCTCTCTCTCAACTCTCTCTCCTCTCTCTCTCTCTCTCTCTCTGTTTCTTTTTTGTGCTGTCGTGCTTTTTTAATGTTTCTTGTTTTATGCTCGTTGCTATATATTTGTTTGTTTTAGAGAAGAAGAGAGAGAGAAGAGAGAAGAGAGAGAAGGAGAGAAGAGAAGAGAAGAAGAGAGAGAGAGAGAGAAGGAACGCATACCACCGTTTTTACGCCCATACAAAAGAAGGTTAACAATGTTTGCTTTAAGTGACACACCACAAGTTACTCTTCTCTTTTTTTTTTCAACATAAACGCAAACGGAAACGTGAAGTGCGACAGAGGAGAGAGGTGGAATCATCGATTAGAAGGCGTGTCCAAGATGAATTACAGCAACGAGAGAGAGAGAGAGAGAGGAAGAGAGAGAGAGAGAAAGAAAAAAGAGAGAGAGAGAGAGAGAAGGACCTCTTTTTCGATCTGCAAGTTCATCAATCCACCTGTCCTGTGTTATGTGAAAGCGACGACGAAGAGAGACCAGTCCAGCCTCTGATTTCTGTTGTCCAGCGCCCTATATACGCTATTACATTGGCAGGTAGGATAGTCTCGAAAGAGAGAACGAGAGAAAAAGACCATGGAGAACAACCCTCAATGTCCCGCTGTTTGTCATCCTGCCAAAGGCCCGTGCGCCCTTCACTGCCGCTGGCATTGTCGCATGCCAATCTCGCGGGCGCGCCGCGCACACACAGATAACAGATACACACACACACACCTTCACACCCTCACACACACACACACACCACACACAACACACACTAACGCACGCACGCACGCACGCACCTACGCACGCCACGCACGCACGCACCACCACACACACACAAACATCACACAACACACACAACACAACACACACAACACACACACACCACACACACAAAACACAACACACACACACACCACACACACACACACACAACACACACACACACACACACACACACACACACAACACAACCCAACACACACACACACACCACACACACACACACACACACACACACACACACACACACACCACACACACACCCACACACACACACACCACACGCACACACGCAGACCTGGGAGCGTGCTAGGTTCAGGCTGGGCTTGGTGAACAAAAGTCGTATGCTCCGCTTTCATGGCGCCAGGCACTAGATTGAAATACAATACCGAAGGGAGAGATAGAGAGAAGAGAGAGAGAAGAGAAGAGAGGAGAGAGAGAGAGAGAGAGAAGAGTATCCATCTACTTAATAAAATAAGAATTCATTTCTTGCCTAATCTTTAAAAGCCCTAATGCGCTTACACATTAGAAAGAATAAATCAATCAAAGAAGCAACCAATAATGATAAACACAAAACAATCTTTCCAAACATCACACACACAACATTTCGACATGCTTAAACTAGCACACAATCACACCCACACACTACACACACACACACCCCACACACACACACACACACACCATCACACAAACACACACACAAGCACACACATACGCCAGGTGTAGGGTACATCTCTTCACAGAAAGAGGGAGGACATTACTGAAGAGGTAGTCCTTAAGAAAGACTTGAAGGAAAGAGAGAAGGCGCAGAGCGAAGACAAAGGGAGGTAATTCCAACCAACAGGGGCCTGGAAAGAGAACAAGATCTTCACGCGAGGGTCCGTCGTGCGGAAGGCGAGGAATTTGGAGAAGAGAGTGTCAGAGAAGAACGTAGCGCTAAGAGTTTGTAATATTCAGAAAATCAGCAAGATAGGAGGGCTAAGACCACTGAAGATTTGTAGCAAAGCAAAGAAAGCTTGTATCAATTCCACCCCCCTTTTTTTGTGCCTACTGTGAGCCATTGGAGAACAAAAAGCAGGGAGGCCGAGTGAGAAATTTGGAGCGTTTCAATACTAGTTCGGGGCAGCACTGTTATGAATTTCGGCAATTTGCCAGAAGATTCCTGGTGGCAACCACAAGAAAGAATTACAGTAATCCAAGCGGAAAAACAAAACAGAAAACTAATTCTGGGGCATCTCCAGAGAGAAATGACGAACAAAGAAATACGGCGAAGCTTCCAGATAGCCAGCACACAGACAGAGAAATTGACTTTGAAATGAGATAGATTTGGTCAGTTGATCCCAAGATTACGGAAGTTAAGATGTCGAAGACAGAATTATCGAGTTAGTACAGATGAGAAGGGCAGTTTGTAGACAATAATCTTTTAGTCTATGAAAATCAGTTCGGTCTGTCGTTTGTTCATTGAAGTTTGTTGTCATCATCCAACTTTGATTCAAAAAAACATACCTGAGTTCTTTCAATGATAGAAGGAGCTGAAAATATCGTCAGAGTGTAATTTGGTTTGTCGTCAGAGAAACAGTGTGGAAGATGCCATGATATGACAATGTACAGAGATAGCTGTGTATAAAGAAATGGCGAAACGAGAATGACCCAAGACTGAGCCCTGGTACTCCATACTCCAATCACTGACTGAAAAGAGAAACCATTCACAAGACACATCTATACGACCACCAAGATAGATTCTAACCAGGATAGAGCTGTGCCAGAATGCCAATGTAATCTCAAGCCTTGAGCCAGAAGTACTGTGACTTAGTGGTCAAAAAAAGCGCAACAGGTTCTAACAAGGACAGCAGAGAGACTTTACCATCGTTCAAGAGCAGAGAGAAAGGTCCGTTACAATTTGAGAGAGCGTTTCTGTGCTTTGGCCAGCCCGATAGGCAGATTGCAAAGGATAGAGAATGTTACGCTCAAGAAGTTACTGAAGTTTTGAGAAGAGCAATCTTTTCAATTATCTTCGACAGAAAGGAAACGTTAGAAACAGGACCTATTTTTCAAAATCTCAGGATCAAGAGAGGTTCCTTTAGTCAGGGTCGAATAACAGAGTGTTTTAGTTTCAAGAGTGGGAAACAACAGAGGTGATGAATACATTGACAATGGCAGAATGAAAGCATCACATCATCAATAAACACCACATACAGGAGATGGAGGGGGCAAGCACACAAGCCTTAATGTATATTCCTTAATCACATCTCTAACAATGACTATTAACAGTTTCAAAAGAAAAATGGAATGCCAGAATAATGTCAAAGTGGATATCGGAATCAGTTGCTGTCTCCAGAGTCTAAAATCTTCCCGGATCGACTCAATTTGCCACAAAGAAACAAAAAATTTATTGGCGGATCAAGGGACAGACAGAAATGAAGAGGAGAGGATTTAATTCTCCCCATGATTTGTTTGGAGCTCTTGACTATTGCTTGCCTCCGAAGTTCTTGCAAGTATTTTGCATTGAAAAATGCTGAATTCTTGCTCACACAATTTCTTGACAACATTTGTTTGCAACACAAGATCTTATTATGGACCCAAGGACCGCTCTAATATTCCATTGTCTCTCTGCCCCCCACGCCTAACACGTTTACGTCCAAACTTGCGGGCAACTGCTGAAACCAAGGCCAAGGTGCGCTGAGATCCTCCTCGAAGAACAAGGAAGCATGACGAACAAGAAACGTCCCGTGATAAGTATGGAACAGTTACAGAAAGAGCAGGTATACTGAAACAAAACAGCAGTCCAGCCCGGAACGCATCAAGTCCACGATGCAAATTCCCTGGTTTCACGAACCTGAGATTACAGAACAAAAGTGAGCTGCTTAGATGCATGATGGTCATAGTCCAAGTCAAACGGTGTGGCTAGTCCAACCATCACCATCAGATGAATGACCCAGTGCCAGATGTGACCCGTATCTGTGAGAGGATGAAGAAGACAGACTGCTGCAGCCAAAGGACCTAGGAGATCCTTCAGTCGTGCAGTGAAGTTCTTTGAGGTTGTCCCAGGGAATTGAAATCCCCAACCACAACTGAGTGCCTTTACACAGAGTTCATGACGTCCAGCAGATCCGGGAACTCCTCCAAAAGAGAGAGTCTTTCAGCAGATTCTTCTTGCTGAGAGGGGGCGTAAAGCAAACACATGAAGGGAGGACTTGGTAAGGACACAAACTGACCATTTCGTAAAAGATGACAAATGAGGAAGTGAGTAGTGGAGACAAGGGACATATTAAAAACAGAGAGGGGTGGGGGAGAAGAGAGACAGAGATAATCAAACCCTCATAAAATCCATGCCTGAATTAGCCAGGCCTGTGGTATTTTTCGCCATTTCAGATATAATTTCTTTTCACCTTTCGCTAACAGAATAGGGCCATGTCTTTCACCAACGTTTGTAAAGTCGAAGAAATTAATGATAAAGGGTTAAACGACCCGGATAACCACAACCCGACCAGTGCGCAAAGGACGTTCCACCCTGACAATCCACACTAGCTGTCTAAAGGTGGGTAGTATTCCGAAGATCACAAGATAAATGGGCTAACCACTGAGAGATTTGAGCAAAGCAAAGAAAGCTTGTAATTCATTTTCGTTTTTGCCTACTGGGGAGCCAGTGAGAAAATCAAGCAAGAGCCTAGTGAGAAAAATTTGAAGCGTTTCAATACTATCGGCAGCACTGTTTTGATTTTTCTGCAATTTGCCAAGAAGATTCTGTGGGCAAACCACAAAAAGAATTACAGTATTCCAAGCGAGAAAGAAGCAAAACAGTAACGAGAGTGTCGTGGCATTCATCCGATAGAAGATGACAACAGAAGAAATACGGCGAAGTTCCAGATAGCAAGCACGACAAGACAGAGGAAATTTGACCTTTAAAGATAGATTTGGTCCAGTGATCAAAGATTACGACAGTTAAGAGTCCGAATACGAATTATCTATTGGACAGATGAGGGAACAGTTTGTAGACAATAAATCTTTTAGATGCTATAAAAAAGCATTCGTCTTGTCGTTGTTCAGTTTGAAGTTTTTTGATCAGTCATCCAAGCTTTGATACATCAGAAAAAACATACCTGAAGTTCTTCAATGATAGAAGGAGCTGAGAAGAATATCGTCCAGAGTGTAGATTTGTGACGTCAGAAAACAGTGGAATGCCATGATGAGTGACAATGTCAGAGAAAGGCTGTGTATCAGAACGACGAGACTGGACCCAAACTGAGCCCTGGGGACTCCATACTCCAAGTCACTGACTGAAGAGAAAACCATTCACAAGACATCTGAGTATGACCACAAAGATAGGATCAAACCAGATAGACCTGTGCCCAGAGAATGCCAAATGTATGCTCAAGGCCTAACAGAAGTGTACTCTTTGATCTAAGAGTCAAAAGCGGCAGACAGGTCGAACAAGGACCGCAGACGACTTTACCATCGTCCAAGCGCAAGAGAAGGTCGTTGACAATTTTGAGGAGAGCGGTTTCTTGCTAATGGCCCGCCCGATACAGATTGCAAAGATAGAGAAGAAGTTAACGCTCAAGAATGTTACATGAAGTTGGAGAAGAGCAATCTTTTCAAATTATTTCGACAGAAGATAAGTTAAAACAGGACGATATTTTTCAAAAATCCAGGATCAAGAAGGGTTTATTTACAGGGTCGAATAACAGAGTGTTTTAGTTCAGAGGGGAAACATGGCATTTCTTTCAACACGTTTGTAAAAGTTCGAAGAAAAATAATGGATAAAGTACGGACCCGGATAACCACAACCCGACGCAGTGCGCCAAAGGACTGTTTGTTTCCACCCTAACAGATTCCACAGTCCCCCACCCCCCCCCCCCCCCACCCCCATTTTTCATGCAGTTGACAGATTCCCTCATTTACCTTCGCAACAGCCCTCTAGACTAGGGGTTCTTTCAGCATAAAGATAATGTTTATTTGCTAAATTAGAAATTTAAATCCACGCTGTTTTTTTTTTGTTTTTGTTTTTTTTTTTAAATAATTTTTTTGCCTCTCCTCTCCCTCCATCATACCCCCTCCCCTTCTCACCCCCCCATTTTCACTCCCCACTCCAACCCTATTTATTCTAATGCAGTGTTTGTCTATTCCTAAACCATGATATATAACTATGAGCCCGTTCATTCCCGAGCTCGATCTTCTGACAAACAACCGAGAGAGTGGTCGACGTAGGAGGCAATCCATTAAAGATAGCGGCATCTTCAGTCACGGCGCTAATTCATGAGCCCCATCCTTTAAGTAATCATGGACCTTTTTTTTCCCCAGCTTTTTTTTCCCCCTCGCGTTTCACAGGACGTGGAACTATCCAAGTGGAGACGTCACTCAAAATTCCGCCTGGGAAAAACTCCCCCTGACTACCGTGGGTTGTGTCAAGTCGAGAAACATGGAAGATGGCTGTCACACTTTCAGCAAACTTGCTTGTGTCTCGTCCTCCACCACCCTCTCTCCGCCTTCTTGTCATTGTCATGTAATACCCGTTAACAATCCAGAGACAGCACACAGCAACAACACGTAACATAGTAGTGGTGGTGGTTGCAGAATAATCACAACTACGAGTGCTATACAGTACACACTACAACGACAGCAACTGTTAGAGTAGTACAGCATAGTAGTCCTGTTCTGTGCCTCTTTTTGGGCCATTATACATCTTAAGAGGAACTGTTTTCCAAATGGCAACTTTTAACTGTAAAATGATCGAGGACCTGCAGCAATATTTTCCCATTTGTAGCGGAGTTGAATGGACTAGCGAACTTATAACTTTTATGACTGAAACGAGAATGAACGACATACAGAGTGAAAAATAAATGAAATGAAATGATAGGGAAATAACTTGAATAATAAAATGAATAAACAATGAACAAACTGATCAGTAAAAAAAAAACCCACCAACACCCAATACAATTTGCAAAAGGTCGGTTTATATTTGTAAAACTTTTTATTCGAGCATAAAAAAACCCCCAAGGGCCTACTAAAAATGATACCCCAAAGCACATCATTTTCTATCCTGAACTGAAACAATGAACAGACAACATAAGCCCAACGTGCAACAAATAACAAATTCATGATTAAACGAATAATTTAATGAATAAACACGAACATATGCCTACGTGCAAACAACACGAAGGAAATCCATTTAAACGTATAATTAATAATAACCAATACTGACTTTAACTATTCTTCACGACCCTGCTTTGCAAAGAAGTAAACCGATCTTCTTTATCTGGTTTATTCATCCTTCAGTTCTCTTTCACGCGAAGCAAAGTAGGCCCATTAAAACACTCTTCGTCCTATGACTAATCTGTCACTCATGACGGGCCGCAGAGCGTTATCGGTTTAGGAATCACACAGCGGCAGTGCCAAAACCCCTCACAGAAGAACTGACAGTAGTTTCACTAGGAACGAGAACTTTCCATTGACACAAAGCCGGACAGAACGGATCGGGACGCGCTTGTGGCGCCAATGCAGCAGGTTTTCAATTAATCAATCGAAGTTCAAAGGTTTCCTTCCAGTACTCTCTCGTCCTCCCCCTCTCTCTCTCTCTCTGTCCTTCTGTCTGTTCCGTCCCGTTGTATATATATAAATATATATATATATATATATAGATATATATAATATATATATTGAATTTAAAACAAAAGCTGCTCTTATGTCTTTAATTGACAAATAGGAAATAGCATTCATATCGAGTGGTAGATGATTCAGCCTAACTAACAGTATGTCTTGAGTGGGTGAATGGATAAAAATAAAATAAAATGCTTCTAGAAAAAGAGCCTTCAGCAAGCTTATAGTCTCCAAGCGGGAGACACCCACAATAGGGAGGGAAACTCACTAACAATAACTCATCCTGGTCATATACCGATATATCGAAACCTTGTTTTTCTCCTCAGTGACCGCGAAATGTAAATTGACTTCCTCGGCCTTTTCAGTTTTAAGAAGAATCAATCCCAGAAAAGCGTGTCCTATACCGTAATATATTTTTGAGTTTTCAAAAACCAACCATAGGGCCACATAAGAAAAAAGCAAAAGAAAATCAGGAAAGATCAAAACAAGCTAGATCTACATTTTCTTGTGATAAGTAAAAAAAATATAAAAAGATTATCCTCTTAGACACAATGCTGAGGGTCGCAGTTCTGGTATGAATCCGCAAGACTAAAATACAACAAACTAATAATTCCAAGGATAATCAGTCCGTCTGTCTGTCCGTGTACTCTCTCTCTCTCTCTCTCGCTCTCTCGCACCTCCTCTCTCGCTCTCTCTCGTCTCCTCTCTCTCCTCGGTTCGTCTGTCTTTTCTCTCTCCTCTCTCCTCTCCTCTCTCGCTCATCTCTCTCCATCACTTCTCCCTCTCTCTCGGCTCTTCTCTCCTCTCTCTCCTCGCTCTCTCTCTCTGTTCTCCTTCTGGCTGCCTGTTTCGCTCTCTCTCACTCACTCTGTCTGTCTCTCTTTCGTCTGTCTTCTCTCTCCTCCGCCCTCTTTCCTCTCTCTCGTCTCTCTCTCTCTCTCTGTCTCTCCTCTCCGCACTGTCTCCCTCTCTCTCATCTCTCGCCTCTGTCCCGTCCTTCCGTCTCTCTCTCAGCTACCCACTTTTTTTCTCTCGCTCCCCCCCCCGCCCCCAGCTCTCGCTCTCTCTCTCCGCGGACCGAACGCCCTGCTACTACCACCCCTGTCTTGTCTTGCAGAAATTGAAAGGGGAAGGGGTGGGGTGGAGATGCAGTGAAGGAAAGTTGGTAAGGGGTTGATTTTTCTTATATGAAGGATTAAGACTGGTGCGTCTCCCCCACCCAACCACCTCCCGTTCCTTCCTATCCCCTCCACCCTAACCTAACCCATCCGTCTTCCTTCTGCAGCTCATAACGCACACACAACGCGCGCGCCGCGCAGAGAGAGAGAGAGAGTGAGAGTAGAAAAGAAGAAGAAGAAGGCGAAGAGAGAGCGAAGAGAGATGAGGCACGAATCTGAATTTTCCAGGGTTACAGAGTTATAAAGAGGGAAGGAACGTGCATCAATGTGTTTTTATCAATCTTTCTCCCATTGGTGTAAAAAAACAAAAATAAAACAGCACACTCAAAAAAAAAAAAAAAAAAAGAAAAACTCGAATCCGGATAGAGGATCTGATTTCGGAGACTGATTTATCTATACTTCCATATTTGACAACATCTAACTGTCAAAACCGCAAAACGATTGAGATAGAGAGCAGAGAGAGAGAGAGAGAAAGAGAGAGAAGAGAGAGAAAGAGAAGAGACAGATACAGACAGCAGGCAGACAGCAGCAACTGGACAGGGAAGAGGAGTTGCTATGCACATAGGTTACCGATATCATCATCAGATTTTAAATTATGCTCATCGACTATGATACCTAATAAAGATTGTGTAACAAATCACAAACCCGAGACCGAACAAGAGAGAGAGAGAGAGAGAGAGAAGAGAGAGAGAAGAGAGAGAGAGAGATGAGTGAGGGGGAGGTAGGAGAGAGGATTGTCACAAGCCACCTGAAATATTGCTTACACATCATCATTTAATCATGTTTTATGATTGTGAAATATAATAAAATTGGTTTTAAAAGGCAAATCCGGAGAAGAAGAGAGAGAGTGAGAGTGAGAAGAAGAAGCGAGAGAGAGAGAGAAAGTGAGAGAAGAGAGAGAGAGAGAAGAGAGAGAGAGAGAGAGAAGACAGAGGGGTGTATTAAACGCCAGCTCAGATGTTGCAAGCCATCATAGTTAATTAACGTTTATTATGCACTATAAAATGTAATGAAAAGTTGTTGCAACAGGCTAAATCCAAGAGAGAGACAAACAGACAGACAGAAAGGACAACAGAAAGGAAAAGGAGAAGAGAGGAGAGAGAAGAGAGAGAGGAGAGGAAGAGTAAGACAGACAGACAGAGAGCCCTGCGCTCGTATTATTTCACCAGGTATCACATTAACTCTCCACTTCTGTTACTGGTCACAGCCCTGGGACGTACACCGTGACTCGGACTTGACATTTTCAACCCTGCATTTCCAACGCGTCTTGGCAGAGCCCATGTCCGCCGGACGCAGCGAGAACCACCAGCCGTCTTTTATTGCTCACGTGCTTCCTCGGCTGAAGCGAGGCTTCAGCGTTGCTCTGCTTTGTACGACATGGACGGTCGTTCCGCCAGCTCAGCTTTGCACTGCTTTTAAGTCTTCAGCTTGCTCTACTTTTTCAGAAATAAGGACATGAAAGAGAAAGAAAGACAATGTAAGAAAAAGACGGGGACCAAAGCAGGACAAGTGTATATTGATAGACAAAAGATAACTCAGGACAAGTAGCGCAATGTATGATTGGAGTAGACAATAACAACAAAGGCAAAGTAGGAATCATCAACAAAGTAAAGACAATTTCTTCCATTAGTGGAAAAAACCTTCGACATGCGGTTGTTATTTCCCTTATATCGGACTTATTTTGTATGAATATCATTTATAGCCGGTAGTTAACGGCTACTCTGGTAAAATAAAACATCGGGCATCATCCGTAGACCATAAATAAACATACCAACACATTTTCAGAAAGATCGCCCGAAGTTTTGTCTGGAGCAAGTGACCACATTTTGACCACGGAGGACACAACAGACAGCCACAACACACAACAGCCTGTCTTCTTCCCGTAGTAAAGTTACTCCCCCTGTTCTATAAGAACCTGGGAGCACAAAAAGGTCATACAAACAGGAAGAGACTGGGCAAAGTTGGAAAATGTTGGACCATATCCGCTAAAGTAAAAAAGACTGGTTGGAAAAGGCAGCACAACATGACGCTAGACAACGTGAAAAAAAGGTAAGGAACTCCGTTGAAAGATGACAACAAAGTAAGAAAAGGTAGACTGTAGTAGAAGAAAGGTAGGGATCAGTGTAAGGGTAGGATTGTAAAAAAAGGTACTCAGTCAACATGTAGAGACATTTAGTGAGGATGTTAAAGATAGTGATTAAACAGAAAGCTGTAATCAATGTGAAAGGTAGTGATTTTGGTAGCAAAGGTAGAATCAACGTGAAAGTAGGAATTTAGAGACAAAGCTGGAATTCAAGTGTGAAGGACAGGATAAGAAGAAAATGCTAAAAAGGGGAATCATGAAAAGTGAGTGATATAGTAGTAAGGGTAAGAATCATGTGAAAGGTAGGACTTAAAAAAAGTGTAATCAATGTAAAGGTATATTAAGTAGTGTGAACTGGGTAATTAGAAGAAACGGGTAGGAATCAATGTGAAGGTTGTAGCAGATTAGCAGAAAGGAAGAATCGAATTGAAAGGGCAGAATTTTGAAGAAAAAAAGAATCCGTATGAAAGGGTATATTTTAGAAGGAAATGCGAATACAAGTGTGAGAGAATAAGATATTTATTGGAAAAGGTAAGAATCATAATGAATGGTAATATTTGGTGGGAAGAATCGAAGTTAAAGGGTCGATTACTAGGAGGAAAAGGTTAGAATAAATATTGGTAGGCATTTGGTGGGCGGGCGGGGGAGGGGGGGTAAGAATCGAGTGAAAGTGTCGGATTTATAGGAAAAGTAGGACAAACGGGCGTGAAAAGGGCAGCTCAGTTCGAAAAAGACGAGGCATGAAGAAAAAGGGTATGAAAAGTAAAGAAAACTATATGAAGGATAAGAGCACTGCAAGATACAAAAGGTAAACAAAGTAGAACACTCGAAGAGGAAGTAAAAAAAAACAAAACAGAGGAAGACATGAAAAACCCAATTGCTGCTGTGCGCCCTGCAGACAGGAGAAACCCAATGCTTCTGTGCCACTGCAGACAGGAGAAACCCAATGCTGTCTTACGCACTGCAACAGAAGAAACCAATGCTGTCTGTGCGCACTGCAAGACAGAGAAACCCAATGCTGGTCTACCACTGCAGACAGGAGAACCCAATGCTGTCTTACCAACTGCAACAGAGAAACACAATGTAACTTTTTTACTTCAGTAAATTTTGTTTTCTTTAACTTATCTTTTTACGTGTAAGCGATACGTTTTGCATCGTAATCTTATTATCTTTTTCATGTGTAATCTTTGTATTTGCTACATTGAACTTTATCTTTTCACGTCGTAAGCTTATCTTTTCATAAGAACGCTTATACGCATCATAGGCTTATATTATCTTATGTCCCAACGCCACTTTTTTCGGCATAGTAGCCTAACATTAATTGTTTACGTCGAAACTCTTTCCCGCCATCGAAACGCTTACCCCCACTTTTTCCCCCACAACGTAACGGTGATTTTTGCTGATGCCTTAATGCTGCTCTTTTGTTACGTCGGACTAACCCCCACCCCCACCCCCTCCACCTCCCACCCCCGCCTTCCTCACGTCCGAATGCTGATCTTCGTTCACATCATAACGTTTATCTCCTGTATTTGTTCCAGAGGGAATTTGAGTGATGTCAGACATAAACATTTTGCAGCAGACTCTACGAATTCCTGTTCAGAGATTTCGAACCTTACGTGATTTCTGAGTTCCTGAAAAAGATGAACGTTTTTCTTTTGTATCCACTTAGATTTTACGGATCAACGATCCTAAAGCAATTTCAGAATTAAAAAAACGAAACACCCCATCAATGTAATAAATGGCTTTTGTGTACAAGGGTCTTTATTTTCATCCATGTAGAGAATGACTGTTATGATGACGTGACAGCCCTGATAAGGATCTTTCCAGTCGGCTGGGCTGTGAATAACGTGACTTGAATTGTTCCAGAGATGTTTGTACAAGAGATGAGCGACTATTGGCCTTGACCTAAGGACAGTCGGGAGAGTTTATCTGTCATGGGTGCATACCCCCTGGCCTGACACCTTACTCTCTTCTACTCTCTCGTACGCTCTACACGCAAATGACAAAACAGTGTACGTTCACAGCCAGAGTAAGACCGTAGGCAAGGACTGTGA
>JAFLJL010014375.1:32500-45000 GCA_018398815.1 Conus ventricosus | reverse complement strand
GATGACAGGCCCCTATCAGCATTCAATCGGTACGGACGTGTTTTTACATCTGTACAAACGCGTCTGTGTGTCTGTCTGTCTGTGTGTCTGTCTGTCTGTCTGTCCGTCGGTCGTCAGTCGGTCTGTCTGTCTGTCTGTCTGTCTGTCTGTCTGTCTCTCTCTCTCTCTCTCTCTCTCTTCTCTCTCTCTCTCTCTCTCTCTCTCCTCTCGCCGCTCTCTCTCTCTTGTGGCTGTTGTGGCTTCTAATTGTTTCTTTGTTTGCTTGTTTGCTGGACTCTTTGTTTGTTTGAGAGAGAGAGAGAGAGAGAGAGAGAGAGAGAGAGAGGAGAGAGAAAGAAAAGGACCGCAGTACCATGCGTTTTACGCTCAGTACAAAAGAAGGCGTAACAATGTTTGCTTTAAGTGGTCACACCACAGTTACTTCTGCTTCTCTCTTCTTTTTTTTTTTCAACATACGCAAACGCACGGTGAAGTGCGACAGAGGAGAGAGGGGGTGGGAGATGCAGTCGGGAATAGAGGGCGTGACAAAGATGAACATACATAACAGAGAGAGAGAGAGAAGAGAGAGAGAGGAGAGAGAGGAGAGAGAGAGAGAGAGCCTGGCTTTGTCGATCTACAGAGATCATCAATCCACCTGTCCTGTGTTATATGTGAAAGGCGACGACGAAGGAGAGGACCAGTCCAGCCTCTGGGATTTCTGTTGTCAGCGCCTATATAGCGCTATTCATGCAGTAGGATAGGTCTGCGAGAGAGAGAAAGAGAGAGAAAGAGGCCATGGAGAACAAGCCCTGCATTGTCCCGCTGTATTGTCATCCTTCCAAAGGCCGCGTGCGCCCTTCACTACCGCTGGCATTGTCGGCATGCCAATCTCGCGGGCGCGCGCGCACACACAGATACACAGACACACAGACACACACACACACATCACACACACACACACACACACACACACCACACACCACACACACACACACACACACACGCACGCACGCACGCACGCACGCACGCACACACACACACACACACACACACACCCCCACACAC
Organism: Conus ventricosus; assembly: GCA_018398815.1. Classification (NCBI taxonomy): domain Eukaryota; kingdom Metazoa; phylum Mollusca; class Gastropoda; order Neogastropoda; family Conidae; genus Conus; species Conus ventricosus. The sequence continues at coordinate 43,956 of JAFLJL010014375.1, read as the reverse complement.
ACACACACACACAACACAATACACACAACACACACGCACATGGGGAGCGTGCGAGGTCATGGGCTGGGCTTGGTGGACAAAAGTCTTTATGCACCGCTTTTCCAGGGCGCCAGGCCTGAGATTAAAATGACAATACCGAAGTGCGGGAAAGCAAATGGTTACGGAGTAGAAAAGCGAAGGTGAGTGGGTGGGGGGCGGGTAGGAGGGACAGAGAGAGAGAGAGAGAGAGAGAGAGAGAGAGAGAGAGAGAGAGAGAGAGTACCAATTAAAAAAAAGAGAGAGGGGGGGGGGGGGGGAGGGGGGGGGGGAGAGAGACAGAGATTGTCGAAACCCTCATTAAATGGCCATCCCTTAAATTTAAGCCATGCCTGTGGGGTAGGTTTTCTGCCAGATTCAGATATAGATTTATTTTAAACTTTCTCTAACAAATAGGGCATTTCTTTCAACACGTTTGTAAAAGTTTGAAGAAATAATGGATAAAGGGTACGGACCCGGATAACCACAACCCGGACGCAGTGCGCCAAAGGACTGTTCCACCCTGACAGAGTTCCACAGTCCCCCCCCCCCCCCCCCCCCCCCCCCCCCCCCCCCCCCCCCCCCCCCAGTTTTCATGCAGTTGTCCATGATTCCCTCAGTTACGCTTCGCAACGTCCCTCTTGGACGCTAGGGGGTTTTTTCAGCATAAATGAAATGTTGATTTGCTAAAGTTAGAAATTAAATGCCATCGCTGTTTTTTTTGTTTTTTGTTTTTTTTTAATAATTTTTTTTGCCTCTCCCTCACTCTCCCATACCCCTCCCCTTCTCACGCCCCCATTTTTTACTTCCCCACTCCCAAACCCCAATTTATTCTAATGCATGTATTTTTCTAAATTTTAATGCATGGTTTTAAAACTATGAGCCCATTTTATTCCCGTGCTTGATCTTCTGACAACACCGAGAGAGAGGTCGAAAGTAGGAGGGAGACTCAGTTAAAGATCGCGGCATTTTCAGTCAACGGCGCTAATTCATGGAGCTCCCTCCTTTAAGTAAACAAGGATCTTTTTTTTTTTCCCCCAGTTTTTTTTTCGCTTCCGTTTCACAGGACGTGAACTATCCAAGTGACGTCACTTTCAGAAATTCGCCTGGGAAAACTCCCTGAAATACCGTGGGTTGTTGTTCAAGGGTCGAGAAAAATGGAAGATGGGTGGGCTCACTTTCATCAACTTGCTTGTGTACTCGTCCTTTCCACCACCTCTCTCTTTCCCCCTTCTTGTCATTGTCTGGTAATACCGTTAACACTCCAGAGACAGCAGCAGCAGCAACAACAACGGTAACAGTAGTAGTGGTGGGTGGTTGCAGTAGTACTACAACTACGAGTGCTTTACAGTTACTACGACTACAACGACAGCTACTGTTAGTAGTAGTAGCAGCAGTAGTAGTCTGTTGCTGCTGCTACATCTGTAGAGAGGAAACTGTTTCCAAATGCTACTTTTACTGTAAAATGATCGAGGACCTGCAAGCAATATTTCCCATTTGGAAGCGGAGTTGAATGGACTAGCGAGACTGATAACTTGTTATGACTGAAACGAGATGAACGACATACAGTGAAAAATAAATGAAATGAAATGAGAGGGAAATAACTTGAAATAAAATGAATGAAACAATGAGACAAACTGAACCGTAAAAAACCACGAACACCCATTAAGCAATTTGCAAAATTTTCGGTTTATTTGTAAAACTTTTATCGAGCATAAAAAACCCAAGGCCCTACTAAATGATAGCCCCAAAGCACATCATTTCTATCCTGAAACTGAAACAATGAGACAGACGAACATAAGCCCGAACGTGCAAACAAATGAACAAATCCATGATTAAACGAATAATTGAATGAATAAACACGAACATAAGCCTGAGCGTGCAAACAAACGAAGAATCCATGATTAAACGAATAATTGAATGAATAAACCAATACTGACTTTAACTAGTTTCTTCACGACCCTGCTTTGCAAAGAAGTAAACCGATCTTCTTTATCTGGTTTATTCATCTTCGATGTTCTCTTTCACCGAAGCAAAGTAGGCCAGTATAACACGTCCTTCGTCCTATGACTAATGCTGTCACTCATGACGGGCCGCAGAGCGTTATCGGTTGAGGAATCACACAGGGCGGCAGTGCCAAAGATTCCCCTCACAGAAGAACCTGACAGTAGTTCACTAGGACGCGAGAAGCTTTCCATTGAGCACAAAGCCGGACAGATCGGTATCGGGACAGGCGCTGTGGCCAAATGCAGGCAGGGGTTTACAAGTTAATTCAATCGAATGTCAAAGGGTTTCCTTCCAGTAGCTCTCTCTCCTCCCCCTCTCTCTCTCTCTGTCCGTCTGTCTGTCCGTCCGTGTGTATATATATATATATATATATATATATATATATATATTGAATTATAAACAAAGCTTGCTCTTATGTCTTAGATTGACGAAATAGGGGGAAATAAGCATTCATATCTGCAGTGGTAGATGATTCTGCCTAACTAACAGTATGTGCTTGAGTGGGTGAATGGAGAAAAAATAAAATAAATGCTTCTAAAAATGAGCCTTCAGCAAGCTTATAGTCTCCAAGCGGGAGACACCCTCCAATAGGGAGGGAAACTCACTAACATATAACTCCTGGTCATATACCGATATTTCGAAACCTTGTTGTTTCTCCTCAGTGACCGCGGAAAGTGTAATTGATTCCTCTGCCTTTTCAGTTTTAAGAAGAATGCAATCCCAGAAAAGGCTGGTGTGCAATACCGTAGTATATTTGTGAGTTTTCAAAAAACCAACCAAAGGTGCCACCTAAGAAGCAAAAGAAAATCATGAAAGAGCAAAACAAGCTAGATCTACATTTTCTTGTGAAAAGTAAAAATATAAAAAGATATCCTCTTAGACACAAGTGCTGAGGGTCAGTTCTTGGAATGAATCCGCAAGGGACTAAAATACAACAAACTAATAAATTCCAAGGATAAGTCCGTCCGTCTGTCTGTCCGTGTCTCTCTCTCTCTCTCTCTCTCTCTCTCTCTCTCTCTCACTCTCTCTCTCCTCTCTCTCTCTCTCTCTCTCTGTTTCGTCTGTCGTTCTCTCTCTCTCTCTCATCTCTCTCTCTCTCTCTCTCTCTCATCTCTCTCTCTCTCTCTCTCTCTCTCTCTCTCTCTGTTCGTTCGTCGTCTGTCTGCCTGTTTCTCTCTCTCTCACTCACTGTCTGTCTCTCTGTTCGTCTGTCTGTCTCTCTCCTCTCTTCTTTCTCTCTTCTCTCTCTTCTCTCTCTCTCTGTCTCTCTCTCCGTCTGTCTCCCTCTCTCTCTCTCTGTCCGTCCGTCCGTCTCTCTCTCTCTACCCACTTTCTCTCTCTCCCCCCACCCCCCCCTCTCTCTCTCTCTCTCTCCGCGACCGAACTCCCTGCTACTACCACCCCGTGTCTTGTCTATGCATGAAATTAAAGGGGGAGGGGTGGGGTGGAGATGCAGTGAAGGAAAGTGTGGGTAAGGGGGTGATTTTCTTTATATGAAGGATTAAGACAGGTGCGTCTCCCCCACCCAACACTCCCCTTCCTTCCTATCCCTCCACCCTACCTAACCCCTCTTCTTCCTCTGCGCTCATAGACGCACACACACGCGCGCGCGCGCGCAGAGAGAGAGAGAGAGAGAGAGAGAGAGAGGGGAGAGAGAGGAGAGAGAGAGAGAGAGAGAGGAGAGAGAGAGAGATGAGTGCACGAATCTGAATTTTCCAGGGGTGACAGTAGGTTATAAAGAGGGAAGGAACGGTGGCATCAGAATGTGTTGTTTATCAATCTGTTCTCCCATTGTTGCATAGAACTGCACACAAAAAAAAAAAAAGAAAAAAAAAAAACTCGAATCCGGATAAGGATTCAGATTTCGGAGACTGTTTTTCTATATCTTCCAGTATGTGACAACATCTAACTGTCAAACCGCAAAACGATTGAGAGAGGAGAGAGAGGAGAGAGAGGAGAGGAGAGAGAGAGAGAGAGAGAGAGAGAGAGAGACAGAGACAGACAGGCAGGCAGACAGGCAGGCAGACTGGGGACAGGGAGAGAGGTGTTGCTATGCCAGCGGATATGTACCTATATCATCATCAGTTTAATTATGCTCATGACTATGATACCTAATGAAAGATTGTTGTAAACACACAAACCCGGAGACAGAGACAGAGAGAGAGAGAGAGAGAGAGATGAAGAGAGAGAGAGAGAGAGAGAGAGAGAGTGAGTGAGGGGGGGGAGGTAGGGAGAGAGGATGTGTCACGAAGCCACCTGAAATATTGCTGTACCATCATCATTTAATCATGTTTATGATTGTGAAATATAATGAAAGATTGTTTTAAAAGGCAAATCCGGGGAGAGAGAGAGAGAGAGAGTGAGAGTGAGAGAGAGAGAGAGAGGGAGAGAGAGAGAGAGAGAGAGAGAGAGAGAGAGAGAGAGAGAGAGAGAGAGAGAGAGAGAGAGAGGGAAGAAGAGGGGTGGTATTACGACGCCAGCTCAGATGTTGCAATGCCATCATCAGTTAATTACGTTTATGACTATGAAATGTAATGAAAAGTTGTTGCAACAGGCAAATCCAGAGAGAGACAGAGACAGACAGACAGAAGACAGACAGAGAGAGAGACAGAGAGAGAGAGAGAGAGAGAGAGGAGGGGGAGGGAGAGGGAAAGACAGACAGACAGAGAGCCCTGGCGCGTGCGTATGTGATTCACCAGGTATCACATTAACTCCACTTCTGGGTTTACTGGGTCACAGCCCTGGGACGACACCGTGACTCGGGACTTGACCTTTCACCCTGGCATTTCACGCGGTCTTGGCCAGGAGCCCATGTCCGCCGGACGCGAGCGGAAACACCAGCCGTCTTTATTGCTCACGTGCCTTCCTCGGGCTGAAGCGAGGCTTTCAGCTTTGCTCTGCTTGTACGACATGTGTCGGTCGTTCCGTCAGCGCTGCTTTGCACTGCTTTTAAGTCATTCAGCTTGCACTACTTTTCAGAAGTATGGACATGAAAGAGAAAGAAAGACAATGTAAGAAAAGACGGGACAAAGCAGGACAATGTATGATTGAGTAGGACAATAGGATAACACAGGACAAAGTAGGGCAATGTATGATTGAGTAGGACAATAGGACAACATAGGGCAAAGTAGGGGAACATCAGACAAAGTAGAAGACAATTTCCAGTTAGTGGAAGAAAAAACTCGACAGTGCGGTGGTTATTTCCCTTATCGGACTTGATTTTTAAGAATTATCATTTATAGCCGTTAGTAACGGCTACTCTGGTAAAATAAAACATCGGGCATCATCCGTGACCCATAATAAACATACCTACAAATTTTCAGAAAGATCGGCCCAGAAGTTTTGTCTGGAGCAAGTGGACCACATTTTGACCACGGACGGACACACAGACAGACGGACAGACACACAGACAGCATTTCTTCGTTCCCGTTGTAAAGTACTCCCCCTGTTCTATAAGAACTGGGAGCACAAAAAGGTCATACAAAGCAGGAAGAGACTGGGCATAGTTGGACAAAGTTGGACCATATCGGCTAAAGTAAGAAAAGACTGGTTGGAAAAGGCAGCACAACATGACGCTGAGACAACGTGAAAAAAAGGTAAGGACTCCGTTTGAGAAGATACAACAAAGTAGGAAAGGTAGAATGTAGTAGAAGAAAGGTAGGGATCAGTGTGAAGGGTAGGATTTTAAAGAAAAGGTACCAGTCAACATGTGAGAGTAGCATTTAGTGAGGATGTTAAAGAGTAGTATTAAGAAGCAGAAAGCTGTAATCAATGTGAAAGGGTAGGATTTGGTAGGCAAAGGTAGGAATCAACGTGAAAGGGTAGGATTTAGGAGGAAAAGCTGGAAATCAATGTGAAGGGGACAGGATGTAGAAGAAAAGGCTAGGAATCAGTGAGAAAGTGGTGATTTAGTAGGTAAGGGTAAGAATCAGTGTGAAAGGGTAGGACTTAGAAGAAAAAGTTGTAATCAATGTGAAAGGGTAGTATTAAGTAGTGTGAACGGGTAGGATTTAGAAGAAAAGGGTAGGAATCAATGTGAAGGTGTAGCATTTAGCAGGAAAAGGCAAGAATCGACGTGAAAGGGCAGGATTTTTAGGAGAAAAAAAAAAGGAATCAGTATGAAAGGGATATTTTAGAAGGAAAAGGTCGAATTCAGTGTGAGAGGATAAGATTTAGTGGGAAAAGGTAAGAATCAAAATGAATGGGTAGGATTTGGTGGGGAAGAATCGAAGTGAAAGGGTCGGATTTAGTAGGAAAAGGTTAGAATCAAAATGAATGGGTAGGATTTGGTGGGGGCGGGGGCGGGGGGGGGGGGGGGGGGGTAAGAATCGAAGTGAAAGGGTCGGATTTAGTAGGAAAAGGTAGGAACGGGCGTGAAAAGGCAGTGCTCAGTTCGAAAAAGGACGAGGCATGAAGAAAAAGGTATGAATAAGTAGAAGAAACAATATGAAGGAAAAGATCACTGCAAGATACAAAAGGTAATACAAAGTAGGAACACATCGGAAGGAGGAAGAAAAAAAAAGGCAAGAAGCAGAGGAAGACAGGAAAAACCCATGCTGTCTGTGCGCACTGCAGACAGGAGAAACCCAATGCTGTCTGTGCGCACTGCAGACAGGAGAAACCCAATGCTGTCTGTCGCACTGCAGACAGGAGAAACCCAATGCTGTCTGTCGCCTGCAGACAGAGAAACCCAATGCTGTCTGTGCGCACTGCAGACAGGAGAAACCCAATGCTGTCTGTACGCACTGCAGACAGGAGAAACCCAATGCTGTCTGTACGCACTGCAGACAGGAGAAACCCAATGCTGTCTGTACGCACTGCAGACAGGAGAAACCCAATGCTGTCTGTACGCACTGCAGACAGGAAACCCAATGCTGTCTGTACGCACTGCAGACAGGAGAAACCCAATGCTGTCTGTGCGCACTGCAGACAGGAGAAACCCAATGTGTCTGTGCGCACTGCAGCAACGAATGATAATGACATGAGACTTCGCATGTCACTCCCCACAACTCATCCGTCCACGTGACGAGACAACCTGCGTCAGCTCTGTTGCGGCAAAGTGAAACCTAAATCCATGTTAAACCCCCTCTGACGTGCACTGTCTGTGTTTTCTATTTTTTTCTGGTTGGCTTCACACGAGCAGGATGGTGGGGAAGGCGGATAGAATCTCAGTGTTATAATAAGATATGACGCTGGTTGCAATGCTGAGGTCCCAGATGGGGATGTATTGTGTGGCTTCATTACGGTACAAATCACGCTGTCTGGAGTGAAATAGACGTTGTCCATGAAACAATATAGGCAACACCCTCGTATGGATCAGGCGGGACAGAAATTTTTATGATGTGTAAATAATGCTTTGCTTACTCAGATGAATTATAATATCTAAATAATGCACCATTTAGACATTTAATTTGCATATATCTTAATTCAGTTATTCATATTACTTTCTTCAGTTTAAAGTTGCAGTGGATTCATAAATATCAAATTGTTTAGATAATCATGTGAATATTAAATTAAAACGGTACACTCGTCGCTTCTTGTCTATAAATAACATCGATTTGACTCTAAATCGGCCCTAATATGTAAATAAAATGATTGGGTCAGCCAAGGTTTTCTTGTGTGTACGTGCACAACAGTGCGTTCATTCCACATAATGGGCTCAGTGGTACAGCTCCGAATTCGCAGTCAAGGTTGCCAGGTCGAAACCCCGTTGGAGCCTAACATTAGACAAACATGCCATTTTCTGCTGCCCATTTCAACATGTTGTCGTTCTGGTAGTATCAGTGTAGTGTTAGATACACCCCCTGCTCGCCTCCTCACCCTCCCCTCCCCCTTTCCCCTAATCTCCCCGTGTTCTCATGGATGATTATCCGCGTCTTGCATGTAGACACTGGTGGTGAGACTGGACGAAAAACCTGAAAATATCGGCAACCAGTTCCACAGATATCAATCAGCACCACAGCACGACGTGGTGAAGGTATCAGCAACCAGTTCCACAGATATCAATCAGCACCACAGCACGACATGGTGAAGGTATCAGCAACCAGTTCCACAGATATCAATCAGCACCACAGCACGACATGGTGAAGGTATCAGCAACCAGTTCCACAGATATCAATCAGCACCACTGGACGGCATTGTGAAGGTATCAGCACCAGTTCCACAGATATCAATCAGCACCACTGGACGGCATTGTGAAGGTATCAGCACCAGTTCCACGATATCAATCAGCACACTGGACGGCATTGTGAAGGTATCAGCACCAGTGCCATAGATATCAATCAGCACCACTGGACGGCATTGTGAAGCTATCAGCACCAGTTCCACAGATATCAATCAGCACCACTGGACGGCATTGTGAAGGTATCAGCACCAGTTCCCAGATATCAATCAGCACCACTGGACGGCATTGTGAAGGTGTCAGCAACAGTTCCACAGATATCAATCAGCACCACTGGACGGCATTGTGAAGGTGTTAGCAACCAGTTCCACAGATATCAATCAGCACCACTAGACGGCATTGTGAAGGTGTCAGCAACCAGTTCCACAGATATCAATCAGCACCACTGGACGGCATGTGTGAAGGTGTCAGCAACCAGTTCCACATATATCAATCAGCACCCACTGGACGGCATTGTGAAGGTGTTAGCAACCAGTTCCACAGATATCAATCAGCACCACAGGACGACATTGTGAAGGTTATCAGCAACCAGTGCCACAGATATCAATCAGCACCACAGGACGACATTGGGAAGCCCGCACGTCAAACCTGGTGACCCACATAACTCAGGATGACAACAAAGGACCCATGAATCAAGCCATGTGTGTCTGTGTTCCTCGCGTCCGCTTCTCTGACCTGGAACTGTCCAGTGATAAGGTGCCAACTGCCGGTGTCGTATATAATACTGTCGCTCATAAAATCGTTGTCGCAGCGACAGTATTTCCCGGGAAATACTGCAGCTGGTTCATGAAAAATTATCGCTGAGCGACATAATTTCATAAAAATTGGTAGCGCGACAGGATTTCACGAGAAATGTCCATAAAATCGTGTCGCTGCCTAAAAATAAAATCATGTCGCAGCGACAGCATTTCATGTAAAAAAAAAATTCTGCCGTAGAAAAGTTGTCGCTCTGAGACAGTATTTTTCGTAAAAATACGACGTCGAAGACATGTTCGGTCTCTGCCCCAACTCTGCCCCCACCTCCCTCTCTCATGGTTTTACGTATCAGTTGCCCCATTGTCTTTCTGTCTATATTTTATGTGTGTCTGCTTGACTGTCGAACTGTCATTTCTGTCTCTATTTGTTTTTCTCTCTATGTATCGCCCTCCCTCTATCTGATTGACTCTCTTTAGTTTCACTCTGTCCATCAAACTGTCTGTCAGTTGGTCTCCTGCCTTTCCCCCCCCCTCCCCCCCCCCCCCCTTTGTCTCTCTCTCTCTCTCTGGACGTGCAAGCAAGTGTGCGTGTATGTGGAGGAGCATGACAGTGTGTGTGTGTGTGTGTGTGTGTGTGTGTGTGTGTGTGTGTGTGTGTGGTGTGTGTGTGTGTGTGTGTTGTGTGTTTGGAGCCTGAAACAACTGCATTCATGCTCAAATATAGTTGTGATTCATTTGTCCATAATCACGCAATCTCTCTCTCCCTCCCTCTCTCTCCTCTCTCTCTCTCTCTCCTCTCTCTCTCTCTCTTCTCTCTCTCTTCTCTCTCCCTTCCCCTCCCTCCCTCCCTCCTCTCTTTCATTCTCTGTCTCTCTCTCCCTCCCCTCTCTCTCATTCTCTCTCTCTATCCCTCCCTCTTTCTCTCTCATATTCTCTCTCTTTCTCTCTCTCTCTCTCTCTCTCTCCTCTCTCTCTCTCTCTCTCTCTCTCTCTCTCTCTCTCTCCTCCAGGATACCCAGCTATCACTTTACATACCCCGCCCACTCTGAACATCTTCTCGTGGGACGATACTCTTTCCCCTAGACAATTGAATAGAACCCTTAAGACTTCTCCCCACAACCCTGCAAGTTACGCAACAATGTCTTTGCAGATAATGTGTTTATGCGTGTTTGAGTTTGTTGGTGTATTCCCGCGCATGCGCGTTTACGTGTTCCACGTGTGTGTGTGTGTGTGTGTGTGTGTGTGTGGTGTGTGGTGGTGTGTGTGTGTGTGTGGGTGTGAGAGGACGAGAGAGAGAGAGAGAGAGAGAGAGAGAGAGAGAGAGAGAGAGAAGAGAGAGAGAGAGAGAGACTACGCACACACGCATGTACATACGCATGCCTGGGCACACACGCACACAAACACACACACATACATTCCTCACTCATGCACTCCCTTACAGTACAGGAGGGACACAAACCGTTGAAGGAGGTATGATAGGTCAGAGATACAGAGGGACACAAACCCGTTGAAGGAGGTATGATAGGTCAGAGATGGATGGGGCAGAGAGGAGGTCAAAGCCGAGGGAACAAATCATATAATTATCCCCATAATATTACATAATAGGGTAACAGGGCTATGTGAATGTCAATACGGATAATCATGGGAGGACATATGGATAGTCATGGGAAGAAAACGAGAGACACAAAATCGCATAATAGCCGCATTCTTAGATTATGGATATCCTAATTCATTATATGCCACACCCAACTCTTAAAAACTCCTTTCCGTCAACTCAAATATCTCCGAATTTCTGATTTGAATCTTATTTTAAAGAAGAAACAAAACAAAAACAAAAAATGATATGTAGTAGTCCCATGGCATTATAGTATACTTATTACAAGTTGCAGCTTTTGGACTGCTTATTATTAATAGGCCTAAATAGTGTACGACGAACAAAGAGAAATAATTTATGACAAAGATATTTGATAAATTTCGTCATTAGCTATTTAACCGCTTCGACCTTATTGGACTTTGTGACCTTTTTACTTCTTAACGTCGCGGCATCACAAAACGAACACATGTCTTTGATCTTGGTCAAAAGGAACTTCATCTTTTGAAAATTTTGGTTCTGTCTTCTACCGCAAGACTTGAGAGGTTCAAGATCCAGCTTTGTCGGCAGTGTTTGTGTGTGTGTGTGTGTGTGTGTGTGTGTGTGTGTGTGGCGTGCGTGCGTGCGTGCGTGCGTGCGTGCGTGCGTGCGTGCGTGCGTGCGTGCGTGCGTGCGTGGTGGTGGTGTGTGTGTGTGTGTGTGTGTGTGTGGTGTGTGTGCGTGTGTGGTGTGTGTGTGTGTGTGTGTGGTGTGTGTGTGTGTGTGTGTGTGTGTGTGTGTGCTGGCTGAATCATAAAATCACAGATCGCAGAGCATCTTGTTATTTGTGATGAGATGATGATGATGATGATGTGATGATGAATGATGATAATTCACAAAGGGCTAATTGTGACTCATTTAAAAGGGCCCTACACAGTTTTCCTTTCTATTAAAGAGTAAGTAAAATGATCAATGCAGAGAGCTCTAC
>JAFLJL010014375.1:17500-25000 GCA_018398815.1 Conus ventricosus | reverse complement strand
TTACGGCCTTCTTTGTGACCACCATAAAAACCTTGTATGGTATTCAATTACAATTCAAAGACAACTAAATGATGTAACAAGGTACATGAAACATTCTGCGTCTTACTTTTCATCACTGGTATGGCTGACTGTTGTCATACTTGGACAATATATACATTACTTGGTCACACAAACGCGCGCGCGCGCGCGAACACACACACACACACACACACACACACCACACACACACACACACACACACACACACACACACACACACACACACACCACGCACGCACGCACCACGCACACACACCACGCACGCACGCACGCACACACACACACACGCAAACGCACGCACACACACACACACACGCACACGCACGCACGCACGCACGCACACACACACACACACACACACGCAAACGCACGCACGCACGCACATACAGAGAGAGAGAGAGAGAGAGAGAGAGAGAGAGAGAGAGAGAGAGAGAGAGAGAGAGAGAGAGAAGCTCACACACACACACACACACACACACACACACACACACACACACACACACACACACACACACACACGCACAGCACAGCACAGCACAGCACAGCACAGTTCTAGACATACATACACAAACCTTTTTCTCTGTCTGTCTGTCTCTGTCTCTCTCTCTGTCTGTCTGTCTGTCTGTCTCTCTGTCTCTGTCTCTCCTCTCTCTCTCTCTCTCTCTCTCTCTCTCTCTCTCTCTCTCTCTCTCTCTCTCTCTCTCGTGCGCGGAAACGCGCTTATTGCATTGTTACGCAGGCCTATTGTTTTTAAAGGAAATTGTATTTTCTAAGGAAACGACGATTTTTAAGGAATTATTTTTCTTTAGGTCAGTCGTTTTTTCACGAGAGGAGAACATTCCCTCACACATCCATTTATGTGATTTGCGCTCTTCACACACAAACGCAGACTTTGGCATGTCACACACACACACAACAGACACACACACACACACACACACACACACACACACACACACACACACACACACACACCGCACGCGCGCGAAGTGACAAATGCTTTATTGTTCACTTCATGACACGGACATGAAACTAAACATTTGTGAGCACACACCACTCATATGCAGTGATTACGCACACTGGCCCTGGATTACAGAGAGAGAGAGAGAAGAGAGAGAGAGAGAGAGAGAGAGAGAGAGAGAGAGAGAGAGAGAGAGAGAGAGAGAAGACAGACAGACAGACAGACAGACAGAGACAAAGAGGGAGGGAGAGAGACAGAGAGAGAGAGAGACAGAGACAAACAGACAGACAGACAGAGACAAAGAGGGAGAGAGAGAGAGAGAGAGAGAGAGAGAGAGAGAGAGAGAGAGAGAGAGAGAGAGAGAGAGAGATCAGCTCTTTTGCGATAAATCATCACCAACAAGGATCCTTGAAACGGTTTCAGTGAAAGCGAAAAGCTACGTTAAAAAGTGGCTAGACCTGTACATCCGATGATGGAGAGAAGGACCATGTAAACGTATGAGTTGGATAAAAGAAGCAATTCTAATGACACGCCACACGCACGCATAGTTTCTGGCTGTTATAGGCATCCAGTTAACAACATTTTCAAATCGTTAGAAATTTATCGCTGAGGATGAGAGAGAGAGAGAGAGAGAGAGAGAGAGAGAGAGAGAGAGAAGAAGTGTGTCTGTGGGGAGGAAGAAAGGGGTGGGTGGGAGAGATTAAGGACGGTTGGATATGGTGTAGGAGAAAAATGATGGTGAGCTAATGTGAAGCACATCAAAAATGAAGTCGTCAGTGGTGTGATTGTCTGTTGGAAACGTCTGGGATCGTAAAAAAGGAGGTAGGTTTTTTTTTTAAAGTTGAATGAAAATCTAAGTGTAATCAGTTTGTGTAAGAAAAAAATAAGGGGGGGGGGGGATATTCTGACAATGTGTTATGGAAAGAAAAAAGGAAGAAGGGCGAGCATTATTGTCCTCCTCCCTCTCTCTCACTCTATCTCTTCTCTCTCTCTCTGAGAGTGAACTGATATCATGAACCTGCGAAGTCGTGTCAATAGCTCGTGCGGTATATTTTGTTTAATTAACACTTTCTAATCAGTGCTTTGCAGGATACATTTAGTACCAATCAATTTGTGAAGACGGACTGATCATGCCGTGTCAAATTTATTGCATAGAAGTGTTGTGGCCAGTTTTACTGGTGTTTTTCAGTTTTCTGCAGAAAAGATCCGAGGCATTGTGCGTGCACGGGGTTAGCAAGATCAACCTGTGCTGGCCAACTGGAATTTTGTTCGGACTGCTTGTCTCTTTTTCACCGTTTTGACAGTGTCGTGTGCTTTCATCGACAGTGATCAGAAATCGGTCATGTCTCTGTTAGTCAGGACGATTACCGGACCGCCCCCTCCGATATTTTCAACCAGTGCTTTCTCTCAACTCTACTGGCTACAGATGCTAGCCACCAGTCTCAGATTTACAGTGCGGAAACAAGTCCCATTGTCTTATCAAACTAGAGTGAGCGTGTCCTACGAGACAAAGAGGGGTCCTTATGGAACTCTTGCCATTTGCTTCATAGTTTTCTTGTCGGGATTTCTCTTGCATGTGGCGACATTGAATCAAATCCTGGACCAGCTACGAGTGCTGAGGCGAATGAGTATACTGATCACACAATGGCGGTACATTTCACACCCCCACCAAACTCTGCTCGTATTTTACCCCATGACTCAACCCTACCATTCGTCCGCTCCCCCGCCTCACCCTTTCCCTCCTGTTCCTGTGGGTTCCCTGCTCCCTTTCCAACCTGACATGCGATGGATGCAAAGCACTGTGAACCACCTCAGCAGTTCAATGGACTGCTTGGCGGACAACATGAAGAGGCATCTGCAGGAGGTGAACCAGACACAGTCAGCTCTTACGAAAGTGATTGACAATTTGAGGGCCGAGAACAACCAGCTTAAGGCAGATGTTGATTGGATATACGGCAAATGTAAACAGCTAGAACAAGAAAACCAGCAACTCTATAACGAGCAAGGCACTGTTTTGACACATCAAACAGTCTGAGTGAAGAAGTGGAAAAACTTGAGGCCCACTCCAAAAGCAACAACGTCCGTTTCTCAATGTCTACAGAGCTCTCATGAAGACAAAAGACATGTTGCGAAAAAGTCGTCAAGCTTTTGAATAGGTTTATACAAGCAAAACATGGACTGTTGCTGACATAGAGTGTGCCTACCGACTTGGCCAGAGGCAACACAATCAAACCGTCCACGTGTTCTGCTGGTACGTCTCCACACTTTCCCCGACAAACTCATGCTTCTGGAAGACAAGGATAAAAGAAAACAGATGGCAGATGAACTTGGTGTCGTATTGCCTCTGACCTAACCACCCGACAACACAGAGCAATACAGCAACATATGCAGAATGGAGACAGCATACTTCCACAATGGACGTCTGCAGTTCAGAAGTCGTCGTCCTGGTGGACCAAGCCATCAAAGATCGGCCCACAGCACCAAGCCGGCGTCCCCTCCCAGGAAAATGCCCAGAGAAAGACACTATGCTGAGCGACATCCAACGAACGATGTTCCAGACCTTCGTCTTCTCCACCCCCCACCTCTGACATGGCAGAATATCCGTCACTTTCAAAGCAACAACCACGCCTAGTCATGAACAGCTGATACAGCCTGCAGGAACTCCAGGAACAGTCTGTGATGATGGTATTGTTGGGAGGGAAGCTGATACCAGAATGGCAACAGACTGGACAGATCCTGTGAAATTCTGTCCCCTCCCAGTGAGCAAATTGAGGTTCCGGCTTTCCTGACTGACGTCAAGATTCCACCGGCCACCCCGCTCGTGAATCAACCTGTCCATCTGCGGTGAACGATGCAGTCCCCCAGCTTCATAAGGACGGCACCAGTCAAGATGTTTTCCGGCTTCCTGACTCATGAACTGTCACCTGTCTTGTCCCGGTCTGCAACATGCTTCCTCCGGTCCTGACCATCCCGCTGACATCAGCCTGTTCGATGCCGAAAGTCAGACATTTGTAAAACAGAGATTCACTTTGGAAGGAGAACCATGTGACAAAACAAGTGAATTCTGGCTCCCACAGAGCAGTGTACACAATAACAATGACAGTCAGGATAATCCATCAGTTAACACTGAGAGAATCACACAGTCAGAGTCCTTCCTTGCCATTGAGAATGAACTCAAACAAACGCCAGTTGTTGGCCCTCAAACACGCAGCAAGGTTAAATGCAGACAAAACACAACTCACAGAATCATTTAGAAGCACTCCAAGATATAAAGATGTTTAATTGTAATGTCAACAGCTAAGGACTCGGCCGTGCCCATGTTCATAAAAGTAATGTCCAAAATATATGTCCTTCGTCACATACAATATAGAAGGACTGACTTGCCTGTATGACCCCAAGCATTAGGTCATACCTGCGTATGTTTGATTTTGTCTTCCTTTCTGAATTTTCTCTGCAAAATTTCCAGATTTTCTTTTCCCAGATTATAACGTCTTTCTTTCACCTCCAGTCAGACTGACAAGCTCTGTTACAGCAAGGCTATCGGAGGTGTTGCAATGCATTGTAAGAAAAACGGTTGAAAAATATGATATCTTTGATTCATGTGGAGTTTTGACAACTGTATCGTACTTAAGTTGTGTAAGACACATACAGGTTTAAAGACAGACTGTATTTTGCTTGGTATGTATTTGCCTCCATCTCAGAGTACGTATTATAATGAAACTGATATTTACAATGGCATGTCCTTGCTTGAACAATGTTTGTTAGATACCTTTGAAATTACTGGTGATCTTCCTGTTTTGATATGTGGTGACTTAAAACGCAAGAACAGGTGGAAAAAATGGGCGAGATGTTCTGCTTTTCGACATCGACCCTGACATTTCTTTTGACGATTCTGTCCATAATACGGTCATCTAAAGATTCCATTGTTAACCAGTTCGGAAATATTTACTGGATTGTTTGTGATCAGTTTTAATTTAGTAATTTTGAATGGTTTGTTATCTGTGATGAAGAAGGGGACTTTACTATATAGCTCACAATGGAGCAAGCATCATTGACTATTTCATTCTGTCTAGATGTATCCTGGACCTTGGACTCAGCATTTATGTTTCTCCTAGAGTGGAATCCAAACATATGCCTATTGAGTTGAAACTTAAATTATGTCCACCAAATGAAACTGCTCCGAGTTCTAACAGACAAACATAGTAAATACATTTGTGAATGCTGAGAAAGTTCGAGTTAAATCTAAGTTTTATTCAGAAGAAAGTACTGTCACTGATGGCAAGCGCATTGGGCTTGATGACATCGAATTTAATGATGCCTTGATAAAATTTAATGAAGCTATGCATAAAGCAGGCTCAGTATGCAAAAACAGATCACGTTGGGCGACAAAAATAATAAAGCATGGTTGATGGTGAATGCTGGATCAAACGTCGTTTTCTGAGACAAACTTACGGAAGTTCAAACATCTCAAAAGTCGCCAGAAAAGGCTGGGGAAGACAGAATACAATATATAAATAAAAGGAAAGAATATAAGCATGTTCTGGCAGAGAAAAAAGGAGAAACACAAAGAAAAAGTTCTTAACGCCTTCACTCAAGTTCTAAAGAACCAAGCGTTTTTGGAAAACGGTCAGATCTTTAACGAAGAAAGAATTCACACAAAGTAGCATTACTCCAGATGTGTGGTATAAACACTTTAAGGATTTGTTTTCTTCCAGTGTCAATGATCACAATTTGGAGGAAACCTTGTGGACGTGGATACAAATGATGATGGTTCTGTAGTGATTGAAAATCTAGATTGTGATATTACAGAAGACGAAATACTTGTCGCCCTTAGAGCTTTGAAAAATAACAAAGCTCCTGGGCCAGATGGTTTGATAAATGAATTTTTATAAATATTCTAGTTCGTACGTAGCACCATTCCTTGTTAAATACCTAAACAAACTTTTTGAATCCGGAGTTTTTCCAGATGAATGGACAGAATCTGTAATACATCCTTGCATAAAAAAGGGGATATTGATTGCCCCGATAACTACAGAGGCATTTCCTTGTTAAACGTGTGCAGTAAGATTTACAGCTACATTTTGAATAAACGTCTCACTGCATGGGCAGAGGACAACGATAATCATACATGAAGCGCAGGCTGGATTTCGTCGCAATTACAGTACAATAGACCATGTTTTTCACTCTTTTAGCTTTAGTAACAGAAGCAACTTCTTAGCCATTGTAAACTTTATGTCGCATTTATTGACTTAAAAAGGCCTTCGATTTAGCAGATAGAAATAACTTGTGGACAGTCCTTAAGAAACACGGAATTAATGGTAGAATGTACAGAGCAATCAAGAGCATGTACAGTGTTGTGAAAGCTAGAGTAAGAGTAGGTAGTGATTTGACAGACGCGTTTTTAATGTCCTCTTGAGTAAAGCAAGGTGAAATATGTAGTCCCATTCTGTTCTCTTTTCTGATCAATGAACTGGCTAATGATGTCCACACTTTAGGAAAACATGGCATCAAGTTGTCATCAGATGACATTTTGGAAATCTTTATACTCTTTCGCTGACGATGTCATTCTTTTGTCTTATTCTGTGACTGGCCTTCAGCAGCAACTGAATATTTTAAAAAAATACAGCTAGCAGACTTGGTCTTCAAGTGAACTTTGACAAATCTAAAATGTTATTTTAGAAATGGTGGATACATTTCATCATAAAGAAAAATGGTGTTACGGCGATAGAAAGATTGGGATTGTTAACACTATAAATACCTTGGTGTTATTTTTTCTACTGGCCTGACATTTTCATACGCTTTGGAAGACATGGCTATTAAGCTAAGAAGGGTGTTCTTTGCATTTTAAAATTGCTGTGGACAGTTGGTGACCAGTCTCCTTCATTGTTTTTTAAGTTATTTGACTGTCAGATCCAACCAATGCTCACTTACGCTTCTGAAGTATGGGGTCTTATGGCGGATCATACAATATTGAAAGGGTGCATATGTTTTGCGCTTAAGAGATTCCTGAACGTCAGTATCAGGACGCCTAATGCCCTGATTTATGCTGAAACTGGGAGGTATCCTCTTTACATATGTACTAAAAACCAAATGTATAAAATTTTGCTTAAATTAATAACAATGCCTGAAGGTCGACTCCCTTACAGGGCTTATAAAATGTTAAATAATCTTCATTGTAAAGACAAGAATAACTGGTTTCTAATGTTTGCTTCACATTGTACAGCTATGGATTCGGCCACGTTTGGGAAAATCAAGGAGTATCTATATTAATGTTTTTCTGTCTAATTCAAACAGAGATTAATAGATTGTTTCCTGCAGAACTGGAATGGTGACGTTTCAGGAGAACGATTCTCTTTTATACCTCTTTCAAGTCAGTTCCTAGTCTTCCGCAATCTGTGTTTAACATAAAGAACATTGCCGTTAGAAAAGTACCTTACGTTTCAGATAGGTGTGTCGCCATTGAAGAGTCATAAATATCGTTATACTGCCCGGTCACCTGA
>JAFLJL010014375.1:0-12500 GCA_018398815.1 Conus ventricosus | reverse complement strand
TGCAAAAAATGGACTTTCCACGTTTTTACAAAACTCAATGAAAAAAAATCGAAGCTCATGTCTATAGACTGCTTCTGTGTAACCTGTACTTGCCGACATGCAAGGCATAAGTATGATCTAGGTACACATGTTCTTAGTCATGCCACTGCTGTCATGTTGCGAAGTGTGATGACGTTGCAATCGATGTGACTGAAACCTCTGGTTTTTATACAGCAAAAATATGCCCTCGGGGTTTTGTTTGTTTGTTTTTGTTTTAGTTTGTTTTTGTACTCCCAGTTCTTATAGAACAGGGAGCACTTTACAATGGGAACAAAGAAATGCTGTCTGTCTGTCTGTCTGTCCGTCCCTGGTCAAAATGTGTTCCACCCGCTCCAAACAAAACTACTGGGCCGATCTTTCTGAAAATTTGTAGGTATCTTTATTGTGGGTCACGGATGATGCCCGATGTTTTATTTTACCGTTATCTCCGTTACAAACGGCTATAACGGCCCAACACGGTTTTTCTTCTTTATGGAATATCTCAGAAAGTACTTGGCCGATTGTTCTGAAAATTTGTAGATATGTTCATTATGGGTCACAGATGATGGCCGATGTAGTTTGTAGATATGTTCATTATGGGTCACAGATGATGGCCGATGTTTACCAGAATAGCCGTTACTAACGGCTATAACGGCCCAAAATGGTTTTCTTCTCTTTACGGAATATCTGTCGCGTTTTCAAGATAAACTGGAAGTACGTTTATATGCTTTGCATCTTGTTCTCTCTCACAGATTCTAAGGTGGACTAGACAGTGCGGCGTTACGATGTGAGCAAAGTCAGCAGCGAGTTCAGTCATGTCAGCAGGTCCAAGTCCAAGTACCATCAGGACCCAGTACCTACTTCCCTGCCTTCAATCAGCGATTGACTACACAAAAAGAAAGAAAAATGATACGGGACTGTCTTGGTACTGGTCTCCGACGGGCTCGGGCCGGCCCGATAACAATGGAGCCTGTGTGTTCCAGCCATCAATACGGCGCATATGGAAGTGAGCCAGGGAAGCAGGAATGCGCAGATTGTAGCAGTGAATCATAGTGAACAGAACCTGAACAACTTGTGAAACACCGCCGCGCCTTGAAGCCAGATATCATTTCATTGCAAACAGTGTTGGTAACTTCCTGTCACCGATTTCTTTCTCCCCCTTTTCCCTTGACCTTTAACATGAGGTGGGTGCCCGTCTTCTGGGCGAGACGAGTAGCTGATGTTTTTGCTTATATACACGGCATTAACGCTGGTCGAGAAAAAAAAGAAAAGATGCAAAGCATATAAACGTACTCCCAGTTTATCTTGAATACACGTGAGATATTCCATAAAGAGGAAAAACCGTTTTGGGCCGTTATAGCCGTTGGTAACGGCTATTCTGGTAAACATCGGCCATCATCTGTGACCCATAATGAACATACTACAAATTTTCAGAAAGATCGGCCAAGTACTTTCTGAGAGTTTCCATAAAGAAGAAAACCGTGATGGGCCGTTATAGCCGTTAGTAACGGATATAACGGTGAAAGAAAACATTGGGCATCAGCTGTGACCCATAATGAACATACCTACAAATTTTCAGAAAGATCGGTCGAGTACTTTCTGAGATATTCCAATAAGAAGAAAAACCGTTATGGGCCATTATATAGCCGTTAGTAACGGATGTAACGGTAAAATAAAACATGGGGCATCATCCGTGACCATAATGAACATACCTACAAATTTTCAGAAAGATCGGCCTAGTAGTTTTGTCTGGAGCGAGTAGAAACACATTTTGACCGCAACACACACACACACACACCACACAACACACACACACACACACACACTCACACACACACACACACACACACATAGCATTCCTTCGTTCCCACTGTAAAGTACTCCCTGTTCTATAAGAACTGGGAGTACCAAAAAAAAAAAGAATAAACTTAGAAACATACACTCGGACAAAAATATGTTTGGAACTGGCAACATTATCTATAGTTAAAACTGAAAAGTGTTATTCCCGCAGAGATCTGTTCACAGCTGGCAAAAACTGTCTCTGGCCAATTGTAAGGTGTTTTTTCCTGACGTCGCTTGAGCAGGTTCTTCTTTGAAAGTTGAACAAAAAAAATGCAATGCAGTGACTTTGTTCCCCAGCAGACAATGGACGAGCCATTCTTGGTTGGGGATGACAGAGTGACCTTGCACGTACAGGTTTCTCCTCCACAGGTACTCAACGAACTAATCTTCAACTCACAACAGGAGATAAGGGTCAATTTTTACATACACACTGACACGATGAGTGGACCAGTTCTTTTCTTCTTCTTTCTTTTTTTTTTTTTTTTTTTTTTTTTTTTTTTTACTTTCACCGGAGACAGATTTAATTATTTTCTCTCGTTTGGTAGAGACGAAGGAAAAAAGGGGGGGAAAGGGAAAAGAGAGAAAAAAGGAAGAAGGGAAGGGAAGGAAGAAGAAGAGAGGGAGAGGGAAGGGAGGGAGAGAGAGAAGAGAGGGGGAGGGGGGGAGAGAGAGAGAGAGAAAAGAGAAAGAGAGAGGGGGGGGGTGTGTGTGTGTGTTTTTTTCGTTTTTTTTTTTCTTTTTTTTAACGAATTTTCAACAGCCCTTGGGTTTGAAACCCGGGTTCAAACTTTGGGGTTTTGCCTTGTTAGTTTTCTTGCTTCTTTTTTTGTGTTTGCTGTTACTTTGTTTCGTTTTTTTTTCGTTCTTTCTTTCTTTTTCTTTTCTTTTTTTAAAAACCGAAGTAAAGGGGTGAATAAGTTCATGCACAGCCTTGCAGTCAGGGGGTTTTTTAAAAATTTTTTTTGAAACGGGCCCCCCCCAGGAACTAAAAAAGAAAGGGATCCAGGGGTTTTGGGTTGGGAAAAGGGTGGGAAAGTGGAAGAAGAAAAGGAGTAGCAACCTATTCAGACGAACTCCATAACAAAACTAAAAAAAAAGAATAAAAAAAAAAAAAAAAAAAACTAATCAGGGGGTTTTTGATGTATGAGAGGGGGGAAAATTTTGGAAAGTGTAAGGGGGTTAAAACGACTGTATTCATTCATTAAACGAAAGGGAAAAGGGTGAAAACGTTTTTTTTTTTTAAATTTAAAATAACGGGGGTTTTTTTAAAAAAAATTAAAAACACACCAATTTTTTTTAATAGAATTTTTTTTTGTTGCTTTAAAAAAAGGGGAATGGGGGACTTTGGGGAACCCTGCTCCGTCTCTAGTCCGCTCCACCCTTATTTGGGGGTGGGGGGGGGTTGGGGGGGGTGGGGGGGGGGGGGGGATTACATGCCCATGCGGCTTTGGGGCGTAAATTATTGCTTCGCTCTTTTTGGGGTTTTTTGGGGGTTTCGAACTCA
Organism: Conus ventricosus; assembly: GCA_018398815.1. Taxonomy (NCBI): domain Eukaryota; kingdom Metazoa; phylum Mollusca; class Gastropoda; order Neogastropoda; family Conidae; genus Conus; species Conus ventricosus. The sequence continues at coordinate 9,136 of JAFLJL010014375.1, read as the reverse complement.
TAAACCCCTCCTCTCTCCCTCTCTCCTTCCTCCCCTCCCCTCCCTCTCCCCCCTTTTCCCCTCTTCTCCCCTCTCTCTCTCCCTCTCTTCTCTTTAATTTTGTGGGGGGGTTTGGGGGAAGTTTTGCCCCTGTGTGTGGGAAAAACTCATTACCCCTTTTTCGTGAAATAAATTGCTAAAAAAAGTCATTTGCTTTTTTTTTAGTATTGTTTTACTCTATTATCATATATGTCCATTCCCCAAAACACAAAACCCCCGCGGGCGCGCGGGGCGCGCGCGCACAACACACACACACACACACACACACAAACACACACACACACACTCAAATATATAAAAAAATATAAAAATATTTTAATATAAAAATATAATATAATATATATAATATATAAAAAATAAATTTTTGAGAGAGAGAGAGAGAGAGAGAGAAAAAAGAGAAAGAAAGAGAGGGGAAAGGAGAGAGACAGGAGAAAAAAAGAGAGAGAGGGTTAAATCAGTTTCTTTTTAAAGGGCTGAAGAAATGCTTCGGTCATCATTTTTTTAACTTCTTTTTTTGGCTGATTCTCAACCCCCCCCAACCCCCACCCCCCCCACCCCCCCCCCCCACCCAACCCATTTCCCCCTTTTTTTTTTCTCCCCCTTTTCCTTTTTTTCCCCCAGGGCAAACAAATCCCCGGGTTTGCAAGGGGAGGAAAAGTCCCTCAAAAATTTGGGAAGTTTTTCCTGCCACAAAAAATTTATGTTCTTGTCCGTCCACTCTTTGAAAAAGGGGAACTATTTTTTTTTAACCGTCTGTTGCCTTTTGTAGGGTTTTTTGATTTAGGTTTTTGGGCAAAGTAAAGGGTACTGTTCCCCCCTGGTGGGTGCGTGCGTACGTGTGTGTTGGGTGTGTGGGGTGTGTGTGTGTGTTTTGTGTGTTTTGTGTGTGTGTGGGGGTAGGGGGGTGTGGTGTGGGGTGTGTGGGCGCGCGCGCAGCGCGCCGTGGGGTGGCGTGTGCATAAGTAAAAAATTTTTTTAATTTAAAAATTTTTCCCCTTTTTCCTCTGTTTGCTAATGAAACAAGTCAAATCAAAATGGGCAAAACAATAAAAATTGTGAAGACCTTTTTCCGATCACCCCCTGCATAAAAGATTTTGCCGGGGTTTGAAAAACCCTGAACTTTGGGGCGCCCAAACCCATCTTTGATCATTTTTTTCCCTGCGACGGGACGACGAAAAAAAAGAAACCCCGATTTTTTCAAATAAGCGAAATCGACTTTTTTTGTAAAAAGGGGAAGGATGGGAAAATTTTGGTTTGTGCGTTGATAAAAGAGGGGTTAAAAATGGCTTTTTTTAAACGCAAACATTCAAAAATCTTTAAATCAGATTTCTATCATTTATCAGACGGCTTAATGCGATGTTTTTAAAAACAGACGAGAATATGTCCCCCTTCTATTCTTTTTCTTTTTTAGAAAAATGTCATGTATACGATCGTTTTCTTTGCTCGGGCAAAAAATGCGACAAAGGGGCTGCGTTGATGAAAAAGGGACCATCAGCATTTTTTTAAAGATAATCATTACCGTTTTTTAAGTTTCCGTTGCGTGTGGGTTGAGCCCCGGGGCCAGCGAGGAACCTTTTTACCCCGAGGAAAGAAAAAATGTGGGTTGCGTTTTTTTTTTTTTTTTTAAACTTGCGTTTTTTTTTTTTTTTTTAGACACACTAGAACGTACCAGGAGATAAAGAAGGCAAAAGATCTCCGTATCACCCAGAACCGTCACTAAAACCGCTTTTTGTTGAGCCACTTGGGCCCCAATCTATGAAACTTATAAATGAAAAAAGGGCAGCAGGGCTGAAAAGGGGTATCGTGGCCTCAGATTTACTGATTTCTTTTTCCCATGTAGAAAGGATAAGGTTTTTCACCCATCCTTTTTGGGCATTCAAAATAAACCCTATCACTGCTTTTCCGGGGATGGAAATAGAAAGGGGAAGCTTTTTAATCAAAAGTATTATGTTTTAAAAAATGGTTTTGCATTTTTTTCCCTTTTTATAAAACACCCACGACACGGAAACTTCTAGGGTGAAGGTGAAATTCCCCCGGAAAAGGGGGAAAATTTTACATAAAAGAATGCGAATATTCTTTGGGGTATCAAGAAGCCCCCTAAAAAAGGGGGAAAGTTTTCTACCCTTTGGGGGTTTGCGGGGGTTTGGGTTTTAACTTTTTTTGGTTTTTCTTTTTAAACGTACCAGGTAATAGTCTACAACCACGCCAAGTTTTTTTCCCACCGGAATCCCGATGTGAAAAAAAGTGCCAAAAAACGAACTATACATAAAACATGCACACACACACGGGTACCCAGTCATTCTAAACCGTCACCCCAGCATTCTTTTCATAAACATAATTTGCGTGTCTTTTGGGTTTAAAGTAAACCGAAAAGTTTTTGGGAAGAAATTCGATTTGGGTTCCTTTGGAAAAAAAGGGGAACTAGATGGGGAAACAGTTTTGGGTTTTTAAACTGTCCCTTTTTTGGGGGGGGGGCCCACAAAACCTTTTAAAATACACACAGTCCATTTTCCCAAAATGCCCCTCCATCCCCCGGACACATCCCTCAATCACCTGGGCCCCTTTTAAGGGCAAATGTAGCTGGGGGCCCGTAGAGGTTGAAAAAGAAGCAAAACCCCATCTCCTCGGTGTTTTTTGGGGTTCTTGGTACCCCCCCCCTTTTCTCCCCCAGGGAAAACGCTTTTTCCTTCCGTTCAGGCACTGTGTCAATATTGGCGTAACAAAAAATTAAAGGCTAATCTTTTTCACTTTTTTTTCCTTTTTCTTTTTTCCCCGCCTTTTTTCCTTTCTTTCTTTCTTTTTTTCCCCTTGTTTTAAACCCTTCCTTTCTGCCCACCCTCTTTCGCCCATTCAGTTTGCCCCCCCCCCCCTTTTTTTTTTGGCCCCCTTTTTTCCTTCTTTACGTGTTTTTTGTTTGCTTTCTGTTTCCCCTTTTTTCTTTTTTCCCGTACTTTGTGTTTTGTGTGTGGGTGTGTGTGTTGTTTTGGTGTGTGTGTGTGTGTTGTTATTGTGCGTGCATCCCGGGGCGTCCCGCCCGGGTGTGTGTGTGTGTTTACGACTCGTGAACGCAGAATTGTGGTGGTGGTGTGTGGTGTGTGGGGGTGTTGGTGTGTGTGTGTGTGTTTTGGGGTGTTGGTGTGTTTTGGGGTTTTGGGGTTGTGTGCGGCATGCGGCGTGCGCCCGTGTGTTGTTTTGGTTTACGACTCGTGAACGCAGAATTGTGTGTGTGTGTGGGGTGTGTGGTTGTGTGTGTGTGTGTGTGGTGTGGTGTTTTTGGGTCTTTTTTCCTTTTTCACTTTGCCCCTGCCCCCTTTTTTCTCTGCCCCTTATTCTCCTTCATTGTCGTCATGCCCTTTTGTTCACCCCTTTTTCCCTTTTTTTTTCTGTCATTTTTTTTCTTCATTTCTTTCCCTTCGTTGTCTGCCATGTTTGTGTTTTCCTTTTTTTCTTTATCCCCTTTTTTCTTCAATTCTTTAAATTTTTGTCTGTCTTTTCTGGGTTGTATCCTTTTTTTTCTCTTTCGGGGAAATTTTTTCCCCTCTCTCTCTCTCTCTCTTCTCTCTATTTTCCCCTCTCTCCCCTCTCTCTCTGTTTTTTGTGTGTGTTGTGGTGTGTGTGTGTGTGGGGTGGGTGTGGGGGTGGTGGATGTGTGTGGGGGGTGTGTGTGTGTGTGTGGGGGGTTTTGGGGGTTTTTGTGTGTGGGGTGTGTGTGGTGTGGGGTGCGTGTGTGTTTTTATTTTTATCTCCCTTCACCTTAAATGGATCCTCAAAACATAGGCTCAAAGAATTTTTCCCCCACATTTTACGCTTTTTGCATAGTGTTTTTTAAATTTTTCAGCAACTTTTTCCACTTTACACTGTCATTTGTTTTATTCTACTTTTAAACCTTTTCCCCTGGGTGCTTTGGGGGGCTTTTTGGATTCTTTTTTTGAACCCTTGTGATGAGAACACCACGAAATTAAAAGGGGCTGTGCTGTTCCTATTTGACAAACCCAAAAGCACAGACACAATCAGGGCCCTGCTCCCTAATGAGTCCGATCCAGCGGGCAAAGGGCCCAGGAGGGAGGCGATACATAAAGATGTGGGCCTTTTACAGGAATTGCGATGGCCCTTATGCACAAATGAAAAGGTTTTCCCACTTTCAGTACACATTTCTTCTTCCTTTTAAAAAACCCCCCCCCCCCCCCCCCCCCCACCCCCTTTGATATTTTTTCCCCCTCTCCCCCAAAACTTTGCCAGGTCAATTTTCATAATGATGGGAAAAATTGTTAACCTTTCCCTTTTTTTCCCCCCCAACTTAAATTTTTCAGCACTGTTTTTGTTTTTGGGCCCAAACAATGGGCCATTGCATCCCTTTGGGGACCAAGTAACGGTTGGGCCTGCACATTTCTTAGCCGCTGACAAAGCTTTGGGGTTTTTGAACACAGAGCTGACCACTCAGACTGTTTTCCCTATCTTTTTTTTCTCCCTTGTATCCTTAAAAAGGATCCCAACATAGGCTCAAGAAAGTCCCCCCACATTTAAAGCTGTTTGCATTAGTGGTTTTTTAAATTTTTTTACAACTTTTTTTTCCCCTTTAAAAATGTCATTTTGTTTTATTCTACTACCTTTTTGCGGCTGCTTTTGGGGCGCTGTGGTTCTTTTTTTTAAAACCCCTTGGGATGAGAACACCACAGAATTACGGACTTTGCTGTGTCTCCCATTTTTAACCCAAAAGCACCGACACCCAAAAGCCGTGTCTCCCGATGAGTCCGAAACCAGCGGACGAAAAGGGCCCAGGAGCAGGTGTACATAAAGATGTGCCTTTTTACAGAAAATTTCGAAGGGTTTCCCCTTTTGCAGCTAGTTTAAAGGTTTTTTCCCACTTCAGTCACATTTTCCTTTTTCTTCAACAAACCCCCTCCCCCCCCCCCCCCCCCCCCCCCCCCCCCAAACCCCTTTTTTATATTTTTTTTCCCCCTCTCCAAAACTTTGCCGGGCATTATCAAATGAGGAAGAATTGGGTTTAAACCCGCACTTTTTTTCCCCCACAACTTAAATTTTTTCAGGGACTGAAATTTTTTTGGGCAATCAGGGGCAATTTCATCTCTTTGGAAAAATCCAAGTAAAAAGGGTTTTTCCTGCACCCTTTCTTAGGGCCCCTGACAAAGCTTGGGGGGTTTTAACAGCAGACAGACCAAATCCCAACCGTTTCCCTATCTTTTTTAACTCCCTTGATCCTTAAATGGATCCCCAAACATAGGGGCCAAAAATTGTCCCCCCCCATTTTTAAAGCCGGTTTGCATAGGGTTTTTTTGTTTTCACAACTTTTTTCCACTTTAAACCCGTCATTTTTGTTTTAAATTTTAACAAACCTTCCTGGCGGGTTTGGGGGGGCTGTTGGGTTCTTTTTTTGAACCCTTGGGGGAGAGAACACCACAGAATTTCGGGCTGGCTGTGTCTCTATTTGACACCCAAAAAGCACAAAACACAATCACCGTGTCTCCCCCATATTTCCCCTCCACGGGCGAAAGGCCAAAGGGGCAGGTGATACATAAAGATGGCCTTTGACAAAGGGAAATTTCGATGGTTCCCTTATGCAGTTAAATGAAAGGTTTTCCCAAATTTCAGTACAAAAAAATTTTTTCTTCTTCAACAACCCCGCCCCCCCCCCCCCCCCCCCCACCCCCCTTTTAATTTTTTTTCCGCTCCCCAAATCTTTTCCAGGTCAAATTTTCAAAAATGATGGAAAATTGTTTTAAACCCGCCTTGTTTTCCCCCACAAATTAATTTTTCAGCACTGTTTGGGTTTTGGGCAATCCCGGGGGCGGGTTGCATCTCCCTTTGGAGATCCAAGTAACGGTTTTTTCTGCACATTTCTTAGCCGCGACAAAAAACCCTTGGGGTTTTTGAACAGCAAGCTGACCACTCAACGTTTCCATATCTTTTGATTCCCTTGCATCCTTAAAAGGAAACCTCCCGCATAGGCTCCCAAAAATTTTCCCCTACATTTTAAGGGTGTTTGCAATTTTTTTTGTTTTTTCGCAACTTTTTTCCCCCTTTAACCCCCTGTCCTTTTTGTTTATTCTACTACCTTTCGCTGGGTGCTTTGGGGGGGCCGTTGGGTTCTTTTTTTTTAACCCTTGGGGATGAGAACCCACAGAATTTTGGGCTGTGCGTGTCTCCCATTTGACACCAAGAGCACAGACCAAAACAGCCGTTTTCTCCCGATGAGTCCGATCCAGCGGGCAAAGGCCTAAAGGGGCAGGCGATACCCTAAAGAAAGTGCCCCTTTTACAGGGAAATTTCGAAAGGTTCCCCCTTTTTCAGCTAGTGAAAGGGTTTTTCCCACTTCCCAAAAACATTTTAAATTTTAACAACCCCCCCCCCCCCCCCAACCCCTTTTGAAATTTTTTTCCCCCCTCCCCCAAAACTTTTTCCAGGTCCCTTATCTAAAGAAAGGGAAAAATTGTTTTAAACCCGCACTGTTTTCCCCCCCCCACTTAAATTTGGGGTTTAGCACTGTATTGTTTTTTTCAATCGGTGGCGATTTCCCTCTTTAGGAGAAACCAAATAACGGGGTTCTGCACATTTCTTACTGCAAAAATTTCCTTTTGTTAGAAACAGCAAGCTGACCCTCAGACTTTTTCCCTATCTTTTGATTTCCCTTTTTAACCTTTAAATGGATCCCCAAGCATAGGGTCAAAGATTGTCCCCTACATTTTTCGCTGTTGGGATATGTTTTAGGGGTTTTCCCGCAACTTTTTTTCCCCTTTTCAAATGTCATTTTGTTTTTTTCCCACTACCTTTCGCTGGCTGCTTTGGGGGGCTGGTTTGGAAATTTTTTTTTGAAAACCCCTTGGGGGATGAGAACACCAAAAGAATTAAAGGACTGTGGTGTCACCCCATTTGACCCCCAAGAGCACGACACCCTTTACCGTGTTCCCTCCTGAGATTTTTATCCAGCGGACGAAAGGGCCCAGGAGGGAGGGGATACATAAAGATGTGCCCCTTTTACAGGAAATTTCGAAGGTTTTCCCTAAGGCCCCAGTGAAAGGGTTTTTCCCACTTTCAAAACACATTTTCTTCTTTTTCAAAACCCCCCCCCCCCCCCCCCCCCCCCCCCCCCGCTACCCCCCTTTTTAAAATTTTTCCCCCCCTCCAAATCCCTTTTCCAGGGGCATTTTCAAAATGGGGGGAAAATTTTTTAACCGCACTTGTTTTCCCCCCCTACTTAATTTGACACCTGTATTTTTTTAAAAGTGTGTTAAATATGTTTTGGTCATGTTCCCTTTTTTTCCTGCTTTTTCCCTTTTCTTTTTTTTCTATGGTCTTTCCTCAAAACCCCCTTTTTAAATTTGCTTTTAAACCCCCTTCCTTTTTTTTTATGCCTTCTTTGCTTTCTGTCCCCTTGGGTTTAAAACCCCTTTCCCACATCGTGTCCAATCCCCCCCAAATCCAGTCGTTGAGATAACCTCCACGCTGCTGTCCTCTGAAAAGCCGGGCCCTTAAAGACACCCAGCACATTAAGGGGCCCCCCTGTCCACCTGCAGTATTTCCGCCATCAGGGGACTTTAAAGTTGTTGTTTTTTTGTTGTTGTTTTACCTAAATGTTCTATTGATCGAGGGACGTTTTTTAAAGTTGTTAATTTTTGTTTTTTGTTGTTTTGTCGGTGTCCATTTAAAAGCTGGAGGTGAGAAAAACAAGTGGAATGAAGTGCGCCTTTAGCACTACTTAAATTTACCCTTTTTCCTTGTTAATTTAAATGGGTAGCCAACGATTTTTGTGCGCTGAATATTTTTTTTATTTTCTTTTTCAGGCTTAAAAAGATTTGTGTGTGGTTTTTAAACTTGGGTTTTGTCGCGCTCCAGTGTGTGTGTGTGTGTGTGTAAGTAAATAGAAAGTATACACATCTTAATACACAAATCAGCTTGCCCATAAACATGAATCTGTAGTTAACAATCAATCAAGTCGCGAATCAGCCGTGTTTACCTTCCCCTTAAGAAATGAACGCTGTGCGGGCAAACATGTGAATAGTTGGCTTGCCTTCGCTGACTAACTCAACTAATTCTTTCAACAAATACTCTAACATGCAGTTAAAATAAAACTTATGGCCTCGAATAACAAACCTGTTCTTCAGTAACGTTTTAGCCATTTTAAAATAACACAATTAAAACACAGTGGTCACAACAGAAGCGCCGACAAAACACACAGCCTTCTTGAGTGGTGGCTCAAACAATGACGGCCCGGTCGTGCCACGTCGACAGCCTCGATCTGATGGCAATCTAGACTTTTCCAAATGTGGTGCAACCCAACTGAGTGTGTTTCGTTTAAACAGCACAGGCTAGGTGCAAACTGCCGCGAGCCGTAAATTAAGTGATCAGATTTCAGCCCCGTGTACAAAGTTTGTAGGTGGAAATTAGTCAGAAGAAGTGTGCGGATTTTATGTCATTTAATTGAGAGAGAGAAAGATGTGTGTGTGTGTGTCTGTCTGCCCGCCTCTCTGTCTGTCTGCCTGTCTCTCTCTGTCTCTCTCTTCTCTGTCTGTCTGCCGGTGATTCTCTCTCTCTCTCTTCCGCCACAGGAAAAGGCTGCTTTTAGGCCACTTTTGCCCAAAAACTCGGTGGTGAAGCAAGTGGCGTAGAATGAAGGTTTTCCTGTTCTCTGTGTGTGTGTGTGTGTGTGTGTGTCTGTCTGTCTATCTGTCTGTCTGTCTTTCTGTTTGTCTGTGTATTCGCCAGAACATTTTCAGCTGTTTGAATGGAACCATGCTTCCGGTGTGTGTGTGTGTGTGTGTGTGTGTGTGTGTGTGTGTGTGTGTGTGTGTGTGTGTGTGTGTGTGTGTGTGTGCGTGCGCGCGCGCGCGCGTGTGTGTGTGCGTGTGCATATGTGAAACTTTATTATTGCCTTTTTCTCTGATGCTAATGAGAACAAGTCTAATCACAATGGGCAAAACAATAAAAATTGTGAAGACATTTCCGATCATCCCCTGCATAAAGATGTTGCCAGGTTGTAAAGGCTGCACGTCTGCGACTAACATCTTGATCAGTATTCCCTGCGACTGACGACGAAGAAAACCCCCCACTATATTTCAAATTATGCGAAATCGACATTTTT
>JAFLJL010014374.1:54881-68199 GCA_018398815.1 Conus ventricosus | reverse complement strand
TATAACCTGGTAAAGAGTCTATAGCTTTAACCACGAATTTTTTTTAATAAACTCCGCAAGATGATCAAGCTGTTTTTTTAAAAAATGGGGGTGAGCTGGAGATGGCGTTGGAGCAACCGGCCCAGCACCACCACCACCACCTGTAATAGCCATCCACCATGTACTTATAGCAAATCCTAAGGCTGTTATAACTGCATTGCTAAATGTGACACTTGTTCTCTAAACAGTGTTTTTATTCGTTCTGCTAGCGTTGTGTCCTTCATATAAATTTCTTGGATAGTTACTCTTATTCTAATCAATTGATTCGTAATTGGTCTCGGTAGTAGACGACGCTTTTAGTCTTGCTGCCTCTTTCTTTTTCAAGATTTTTTTAGTCTTTGTTCTATTCTTTCTTTATCCTCACGCCCTAAGTTGGCGTCGTCAGCCCAGCGAGTTTTTCTTTTCCTCTTTTTATATGCTCATCTAGTTCAGTCAGTCTTGCTAAAATTGTCTGTTAATTCACACTCTAATTTTTCTACATTCTGATATCCTCTAATTCTTGCGGGGTATTGGGGGATCTTGAATTGTTTTAACATGCTGTTTTCTTCTGAAAAACAGGTTTCTGCTTCTTCTATTACCATTTGTTGTTCTGTCTGCTAATGGAATTAATTCTTGTAGTTTCTGTGTTTCGGTGGAACTGTTGGAGTTCTTGTTGCATGTTTTGAAGGGTAGCAACTGCTTTCCTCTTTACTTTTGGTTTTGGTTCAGTAAAGCCATGGCATCCCTCCCTCATCGCACTAAGCTTTGAATAATGTACCTAAAATTTAACAAACTTTGATGAGTTTGTTTTATACGTAAGCCGAACAGTTCTCCGTTGTCCTTTTTCACATATAAATGGTTTATCTTTTTTTGTTTAAAATCATCAGGTATATAGTTACAGGAGGTTCTAGTCTAAACTTTGGGTATAATGATCTGACTTTACTTTCTGTTAATTCACCTGATCCTTTGCTCCCCTTCAGCTATTTCATCCTCCAATGAGATCTCCGAGCGATGCTGTGTCAAAGGATCATTTCATCCATGTTTGGCGCCTACAGGATCCAATATCAAAATCTTCATCTACAATGCCCGCCATGTTTTTTAAATAATTAACTTTTTTATTTTGTTTTATAAATGTCACAAGTATATGGCTCGATTCTTTGACCCGCATAGAAGACTGAAAGAACCCCATGTGCTGGAAGTGAAATAAAACGGAATATTACTGTTCCAAATAATCCAATCACATTGATGCAGATCAAATTCTTACTGTCAATTTCCAGACTTAGTAGCGGATGATTTGATTGTGCAGGCTCAGCAACGCTGTAACTTTTCAAATAGAACTGCTCAACAACAGACCCAACCAGAACAGTTGACCAGAAATCTTAGGGCGGTAGCAAAATCGTTAAGAAAATTCTATAAAACTTGATGGGAAAGAATATTTTCATTAAACAATGCAGACATATTTTTAAACCTATTCTGATCAATGGCTAACCGCGAATGAAAGGAGATCTTGCGTTTTCAAGGAATGTATTGAAGAAGCGCTAAAAACTTAGAAAAAGCACCGAACTCCGCTCAGGTGCAAAAGCAGCAAAAAAGGCTTATCTGTAAGTTATGCGTTTGGAAATCGCTTTTCCATTCCTTTAGATTTTGAGTTGTTAAATAAAGCGCATGCCCCAAACCTTCAAGGGGCATTAAAAGACAGATTTTCATACGAACTAACTTTTAATGATACAAACGTGTTATCAGATCAACAGACACCGAAGCAAAGAGAGCATTTTCTGACATCAAAACCAATTTAGCAAGGCTGAATGGGCAACAATATAGTCACTATTAGTAATATATTACGAAAACGCGCGTCAACATTCAACATAACCTAAAAGGCAGGACAGACGCTATATGGAATTTTAAATCTTAGGTCGCAGTAAAATCGCTTAAAAGTAATTTTTATTGCTGTGCGAAGAATGAAGAAACCATACGCAATAGCATGTGAAAAGTTTTTTAATCCAAAAATAACGAAAGTGCAATTTTTCGATTGATGTATACCAACCAAAATATTCTATGCTAGATCGGAACTTAGACCATATCATCATTTGAACGAAATAAGAAATTGTTTGGGGGTGAGGGGGGTAGAAGTCTAAACAGCAGACCTTGCGTCTAAAGATCAGCTCACCTTTCACAGTGTTAGGGCTTCATGATTATTTTAACATCAAAATACGGTTTTAAGGAGAATGACCTAAGGTCAACAGAAGTATACCTCAGTTTGCATGGAAGTGGGAGAGATGTTAGAGACATCATAAACATTCAAATTGATAAGAAAAAAGAGGCAGTTAAAACAACCGCTTAATGTACATATGTTTTTTTATATATGCACGCTAAATATTGAAGCACTAACAGATTTTAGATGTAGACTACTAAATTATTTTTTATTTTAAAAAAGCATGACTGTTCAAGTTTAACCAAATTGCTACAGCGCAGAGTCGCCAAGAAGAGATAGAAGAAACCCCCCGGCAAAAAAAACCTTTAGAATTAACCAACAATACACAAATGCAACAAAACTAGAGCCAGACCTTTCAAATACAGCAAAGCCAACGAAGGTATCTGCTGCCTTTAATGCTGTTACCTATGTTAATACTGGAGCATCGACTATAAGGCGCCCGCATCAGCAAGAACGAGTGTTGGTCTCTTAGCATCGAGGCATAGCCACCCGCAGCTTTACCCTCTAGGCAGTTTGTCTTTAGCTCTCGCCTGTGTTCATAAGCCGTCGGTGCAGTTTCTAGCAAAAAAATAAAAACAAACTCGTCAAAAGCACACAAGCTAAGTTCAACAAATAACAGCTAAACTTATTTCCTTCAAGCTAATTATAAATAAAGCTCTAGCTGACTCAAACAAGCAACGGATGAAGAATTTAGGTCCGTTTACAGGCCGATTTTGTGATGACTACGAAAAGACAAAAGTTTGATCTTCAAAGAAAGGCGAGGACAATTTTTCTCACAGCCAGACACCGAACAGATTAAAAAGGAATGCTAAAAAAAGTAAACGAACATTAAACTCTGTCTCTAAACATCTCACATTAACAACGCCAAAGGGTGTTTATACTTTAGTTTATGAGTCCAAGCACAAAAAGACCAATCCTCGATATTGATTAATTATTTTTTGATTTAAGAATAAATATTTTGAGTTAAAAAGAAACACCGCATGGATAAAATATATGAAGGTCCAACGAATTGGTTTGAAGCAATGCAAGAAAGATTTATCAATAGCACTGAATGAAATTGATTAAGATAGTCATAGAACCAGCAAGAGCCGTACGGGCAAATGTTATGCTCATGCTATTTCTCAGTTTCCGGGTAAACTAACAATAGACCCGCCAGTTAAATTACTTGTAGCTGTTTTTAAATCGACTAATTAACAATAAAAGAAGAAAAACTCGAAGTCTGGTCTCAACTAAACAACAGACTTTCCATTCTCATAATGACCTTCACACCTGGTTGGGCAGACCAGCTGCTTACACAGTTTGATGTTGGCCGCTGAAGAAGCCAAAATGAGATGTGGCTCTGGTTGGTCAGAGGCGAAGTCATAGAGATCATATTAAAACAGGCAAAGTATGCGCCGATTTTGTTTTGGTAAGGCTTACATTCCACTACCTCCGCATTAGTTGCAAACAAGCAGTTTTAAACATAAAGAATACCAGACAACAAATGTTTTATTGTGGTGTGTTCCACGCAAGGCTCATTACGCCCGCAAAAACGCAGAGAGAGTGGTCAAACTATCGCCCTTACATCATATGATTCTTAACTTTAGCAGAATATCCTTTCCTGTTAGCTTGGTACCATTGGATCAGTTTGAAAACAAACAAACCAATAACAGTTAATGTCTACAAGGGATGAGGAAACAAATCTACTGCCTATTTAAGTGTCCAAGAACAGCCCAACAAAAGGTATCCGACAAAAATCATGTTGACTATACTGCTGAGATTCACCAGCAGGGCTATACCATTACACATTGATACCACGATGAGATACCTAATGAAGCATACATCAAATAGAACATGTGCAAACAAGAAAATATGCAGAAAATGTTTAACAAGAATTCCATCCGCTCAGCCGCAAGCGAACATAAGAAACGAATTGAATCGGCGCCATTGACTGTAATACAGAACTTATTTACACCCCCCAGAAGGCAGTAAAGTTATTTTAAGACTGGAAACGACTGCAAAATTCTCCAGATTTAGTTTACGCAAGACTTCGAGTCGCTTATTGTTCCTTAATGAAGGGCCACGACCACAAAACTTCGAAAAAAAACATTCTTAATGAGTAATCCATCAGATATTTGATCATTTGCCTTCATTATAGTTTAGGTCGATGGGCTGCTCTTTCAGCACCAGAATTATATAGAGGACCATAAGCGGCTAGAAGATTTTTAACAGCGCATCAGGCAATAGTGCGAAATGAATATGTTCAAATAAACAGAATTATCTGAAATCATGATGGCGGCCTGAAGACCAACAACAGTATAAATCACCACTCACTGTTGAGTTGTGTTAGAACTCAGTGAGGAAGCCAAACCAATATAAGTGAGACATGATCACATTAGTGGGAAGTTCAGTGGAGTCAGCACACAGTAAATGCAAATCTTCAACTAAAGTTTGAACCAAAGACATGGAAAGCTTGGCTGTATCTTTCATAACTTGCCGAGTTACGACTCTCATCTTATAATGAAAGCAGTGGGCATGCTTCAGGGTGTCATGCCTTGCACAGTCAACAACAAGGTACATGTTACACTTTAAATAACATGTCTCTTTATGACTCTATGCAACACATATGGGTTTCGATAGAGTCACTGGTCTATGTCCTTAAGTCTTGCCCAATAACGAGAATCTTTTTGACTCAACTCATCGTTATAAAGGGCTTTACCCCTTATGAGTACATGAACATTGTTGGGAAAGGTTTGATGAAGAACACAACTTCCACAAAAGGCTCGTTCTTTTCAAGTCTTAGAGGAAAGGACAACAGCGATTTTGATTACCAGCAAGCTCAAGATGTCGGTGGCAGAAGTAAGAGTGTAAAACGATGGGAGACTATCATGACTCTACTTGAAAGGCTGATTTCATGATTGTTGGCGGACGTCATTGAAAATTACAGAAAGACCTGCATGAAACATTACACCAGGATCCCGCGCAATATATATCTGCGCCCGGAATGAGTTGGGATGCTATCTTAAAGTTTACAGGTACAGATTGATTTATTGTCTGACCTAACCAAAGATACAGGAGGATTGCAAAACGGATTGCGGGGAGTAAATTAGTATGGCGTCGCACCATTACTGTAAAGCAAACAACAAATACATGGACGACTATTATCCAATTAAAATGTCTCAACTACTCAAGTATTTTAGTGCAGAACAAACTGTAATGGTTGGGCAATGGCGCAATCGCTTCCATTACGTAAACTTTAAAATGTACACAGGTATGAAAAAAAGTCGCAAAATATTCAAAAGGCATTAAAGTGGTTGATCAGTTTGACCGCCGGTCAACAGCGCGGATAACATTCTAGAAGTTGACTTAGAATATCCTCATAGAAACTCATGACCTGCAAAATGACTATCCATTAGCATCAGAAAGCCTAAAGATGGCGAAAACAGAGCCAGCCTAAACTTGTGCCTAATCTTCGAGCAAAAAAATATGTCTGTCATTACTGACTTCTGCAATTTTATTTAAGACATGGTTTGAAGTAACATCGTTCATCGTATAATTGCTTTTGATCAAGAACAGTTCATGAAACCATACATCATGAAGAAACACTGATCTCAGAACTAACTCCACAATGCTTCAGAGAAAAAAAAAAAAAACTTTTTCAAGCTGATGACCAACAGCTTGTTTCGGAAAAACTATTGAGAATCCGCCAAAGCGCAAAATTCAGATTGGTCACCAGAAGAGAACGACAATTAAGCTGACTTCAAAACCTAAATATCAGGACTTTAGAAAGATTTCATGATCACCTTTTTGCATAATGATGAAAAAAAGAAAGTCAAATTGGACAAACCTGTATTTCTGGGTTTACTGTTTTAGACTATCAAGCTTTTAATGTTAGAGTTTCTTTATGACTACATTAGAACCCTCGTATCCAGAGTCCATAGTAACTTATACACAGAAACAGAATAGTTTTTTGTTATAGATATCCCTACTGAAGACATCTATAAAGACATGGAATTAGAAGTAGCTAAAGGAGCGAGTTGGATGGTACGACACGTCCGATTACCCTAAAGATTCGCCTTAACATTCAATTACTAATAAGAAGGTATTAGGAAAGAGAAGGTGAAATTATCTGGAAAGGCGATTAAGGGAATGTGGGGTACGGTCGAAAATGTACAGTATTTCGAGCCAGGAGAAAAAACATTAAGAAAGCAAAAGGAAAATCCGCAGTGTTGTGGCAGTCGAGCATATCGGGGGGGTAGATCGCATGACAACTACAAAGAACATTGTTTGACATAAACTTTTCAATCATACAACGTAAAACTGCGATCTAATCTACATGGAGATCAACACCACGGTTGTATCAAAGAAGTCGTTAATAGAACAAACCAAAACGTGGTGTTTGATCATCCAGAGTTTTCATATGCATATGCCCTTATAGAACCGTAAATAATTAAAAGCGGAACTGTGTCTGGTGGGATATCTGCAGTTCTTCCTTTACACCAGATCTTTAGGAGCTGGTTGTTTTGTTGTGTCAAGTTTCTCGTAAATAATACCACGGCGGATTCATTTTACAATTCTTTTTTATTTCATACGGATCAACACTCCAAACTGGATCGGTGCCCTGATGCGAGTGTCCCCTTTGCTTCCCCCGTAAATAAAGTACATACTTTTAAACCAAATGGTAATCGTTTGCTGGATGAAGGACTCTCCTTCAGCAAACTTTTATTGTGTGTTTTTTGATGGCTTGTACTGGTTTTCGCCCTTTAAATTCTTATTATTCATTGCGCGCACAACTGGGCAGTCTTCTAACCATTCTGTGATTTGCGAAGAATTGTTCAATATGCTCTCTGTGATCTGGTAGCACAAAGTTCTTTCGGCTAACTGTTTGTTAAAGTTTGCGACTAAAGCCTGTGATTGTGAATCCTGAATGCCTCTTATAATGGTAACTCTATGTTTCATCAATAATTGATTCACTTGGCCTGTAAATTCTTTTCCGTCATCGACTTGAATATGCGAGGATAAGTTAAGGGACCTCGTTGGTCTATCAGTTGTATAGCGGACAGCAACCAGCAGAAGCACTCTCTTTTGTGTTAATGGTTCCGCATCTTTGTATCTTGAAGCTATGTCAATGACTGTTGAGTGGCGATATGTGTTAAATATCGTCGTGTAAGTAGCATGTCGGCTAATCGTATCAGAGGGTTAAATATAGAAGAGTCCATTTGATGGGTGTCGTTTGGACCGTGGTATTGACAAGTGTGTCTCTGTATCGTCTGTGGCGCAGGTAAATAAATTTGCCACATCGCTTGTTTTAGAAATCCTATTCTTTTGCTGTTGGTTCACTGACCCAGCTGCTTGGCTTAGCTTTTTGATTGCTGTGATTACCTTCCAATATCCTTTTGGTGAATATAGATTTTGTTCATTTTTATTCAGCAGTATTAATGCGCAACAGAATAGACAAACAGTCATACCACCGAAAATAAACGCGATTTCTTGCGTCTTTGGTATTTGATGGAATGATAAAAGTTGCTGAATTTTGGTGGGGCAATGTCTGGATTGCGTTTGCCCGATACTAGATAATACTCTTTTATGGCTTGTTCCACATCTTTAATGTTGTAAGCTGCATGTCTGTTTTTTTTCAGTGTGTTATAATAAAAAATGTAACGCTCAATTCTCTGCTTTTCATAGGTATCTTGTTGCGGCAGCTAGTTTGCCCCACATCTTTGTTATGTCTTTTTCTCTCGCCGTCATCCCGTAGTTTACTAAATGCGTAATTACTTTCCGCTAAAAGCAAGCGCATTCACCACAGCTCCGTATCATTCATTACGAGCGAAGCCATTTGTTAATATGTATTTTTTGTTACATATTTAATATTCTTCTGGAATGATTCTTGCTTTAACTAGAAAATCCTTTCGTAGCAAATGAAGCTGCAATAATAGCAATCAGAGTTTTGCTGAAGTCTTCTAAGTCTTAGTTTGCCAAGATCTGCGGTTTTATTTTTAAACAGGCTTTTACCAAGATTGAGTATCTACACTTAGACTCCAATAACAGCAGAATGGTATACAAGGTTGGCAACAGTTTTTTCGGCGCTCATTTTTAAAAATAAATATTATAATTAATAAAAAACAGGAACAGCGATGATCTACTACAGCTACAGGGTGGCCCAACACTGTCTTGAACTTACAAATGGAAAGAAGTGATGATCAAGCTATTATGCCCAAAAGGAATGGTTGTATTCTTGCAGCATGTGTGAAAACCAAAACAGTTTCTCGGAACTGAATTCAGCATTGAACAGGATTCAACAGATGTCGCCACAAGTCATTATAAAGTATCACAACAGATAATGAAGCGCAGCTGGGGTCGAGAATGGTGAAAGCGTTGGGCAAACGGTTCTTAGTTTGTACATTAAACTGTCAGTAGATTTGCTCCATAGATTTCTGAAACAAGATCTTAGGTATGATTTAACGCAAGATGCCAGTTTTAACAAAGTCATTAGAATCTCTAAGCTGTGTCTATATTACAGATTTGGCACATGTTATCGCCATTAATCATGGGATTAATTACTTATAATCATTATAGATTTTATTGCCTTCAAAATGAACGAGTCGGAAAATCGCAGAATCAGGAAACACTGAATCAGAAAACATTGAATCAAGTCGAGAAAGAGACCAGTAACATCCTGGGCGTGTTGCAGCAGGAGAAGAGTAGACAGAGGTAAACAGACAAAGGAAAATTAAAGTTACAAATCCACAGAATATTAACTCATATGAAAACAGAACACCGCCAACCGCCAAACTGAACTTGATCCATGCCAGCTCCAGAACCAAGGCATGTTAATTCAAGGGCACCAAAGTCTTCTGAATATTGGAACTTAAAAAACTGTTGCATTTTTGGCGCCCTTGCTGCTGCTGGGGGGCAGTTATTACGCGTTATAAAAATATATAACCAATGGCAACAACAACAAAAAGCAGCCAAAAAAATCTGAACCATTAAATACAGAAGACAACAGGCACGCCAGGCGCCGCCAAACAACAAAAATTCAATTTTCATCCATTTCAAATGGGAATTAAGATTTTAAGAACTTAAAATTTAATTTTTTTGATAAAACATGGCGGATTATATTTGGTTTAAAATGATGGAAGTCAATAAATAAGACATGGAGTCTAATAAAAGGTCATTTCCATAGACCAGAATTGTAATCAATGCGGTTGCTTAGGTTAGTAAGAACTTCATTAAGATCTTGCTGACCAATCTCACACCAAGGCGTTAAGCAAAACATCCTCAGCGAATGACG
Source organism: Conus ventricosus (assembly GCA_018398815.1). Lineage (NCBI taxonomy): Eukaryota > Metazoa > Mollusca > Gastropoda > Neogastropoda > Conidae > Conus > Conus ventricosus. Next base: position 58,699 of record JAFLJL010014374.1, on the reverse strand, counting down.
GTTTTTTTTTTGAGGCGTGTGTGTACTAAATTAGACATCAACTATTTAAGAATACAAACATAGATTTTTTTATAATTATAAGATAACTTGAATAAGATCTTGGTTGTACTTAAAGGAGCTTAATTACAATCTTGAGGTAACTTAATTAATAATTAATCAAGAAACTTATTAAGAACTTGAAGCTCACTGAATTAATATCTTAATTTAAGAACTTAATTAAGAACTTAATTAAGAACTTAGAAGTGACTTAAGACTAACTTACAGATAACTTGAGTAAGAACTTTGGAGTGACTTGAGGTGACTTAAGTTACGAACTTAAAAGGGACTTATGTGGTGTGATGCGTGGGGTAGGGGTGAGGGGTTGTGCATGGTGGTTGGGGGTGGGCGGTTAGGAGGTGTGCATGCGTGGGGTGGGGGTGTGGCACGTCTTGTCCCTAGTTACAAGCACACTACATCCTGTTTAGGGACTAATGCTGCCTAAAAAAGGTCAGTTATTTAGTAACACCCTCTGCTACTAAAATTAGGACGTGGATATATGACGGCTATTTATAGCAAGGCTGACTTCACCGCAGCCCTCTTGTACTATAAATAGCGTTCATATATGCACGTCCTATTTATAGTAGCAGTCAGCAAGGCTGATTCGCCGCAGCCTCTCTGCTACTATAAATAGCCGTTCGTATAGGCACGTCCTATTTATAGTAGCAGTCAACAAGTGACTTCACTGCAGCTGCTTGCTTCTATAAATAGCCGTTCTTTTGCAGTCCGATTATAGTAGCAGTCAGGCAAGGTGACTTCACCGCAGGTTGCTACCACCCACCCAAGTTTCATTATACTTTCTCTAGCAAAAAAAGTTAATACCACACCCCTTCCTCTTTTTTCATCGCCTGAGTTAGTGTTTTTTGTTTTTTCAAAAGTTCAAAATATGAGTTTGGCAAAGCTTTTTTGGCGGGCTCTTAATCGCCAGTAGTTAGTTACATCCGTCAGTGTTATTGAGAGCATTTAATATGAGATAGTGATGGCTCACACACATACTCTCTCCATACTGGTAGATGTACTAAGACCTGCCTACCCTACTATCTAGTTCGTTTGCCACAGAACATTCGAAACTCGTTATTCAGTTGCATCTATGTTTAATAATGGTTTGGCGTTGAAAGAGTTGAATGAGTTTCCTTGCATACGAATCAGCCAGGTTTCACCTCCCGCCTTAAGAAATGAACGCATATGTTGATGCGTTTTTGTTTTTTAACATGACTTGAGATGTCTCAAGAACAGCGGCAACACATCAAGGTGATGGATTGGTTTTGCTTCGGCCAACTTTCAACAATGCAGCGCCGTTTATTAGATAAGGAACCATCTCATCCTAGTCAAACACGTATTTAAAAACTGGCTACATCTTGTTCAGCAATATTTCTTTCATTTCCTTGAACTACAAACACTTTAAGATAGTCGCTTCATTCCAAAAGTTATGCTTCACTAATTCTTATCGACAATACTCTATCATGCAGTTAATGTCAAACTTATGCTCGAATAGCAAGTGTTTGTTCTTTAGTAAAACTGTTAAGCCATTTTAAAATAAAAACACAACCTAAAACCACAGTGGTCACACCAAAGCACAGTTCAAACCACCTTCTTGTGAAGTAGGTCCGGTAAAAATGGCGACGAAACGTCTTGCTGACGTTGGCGACCTCGAAGTAGCAGTGACACGTGACAGTCTAGAAACTTCGCTGATGCAATATGTTTGTGTGCTGCAAGCGAAGCCTAGGCCTGCGAGGGGTGTATTGATTTTTGGTTGCGTTTGTAACGGGCCCGTGCGCCGTGGGGCGCTGTGTGTGCGCTGTGCGTGGTGTTCGCGAACCCGATTGTGTGTGGGGGGCTGGGGGTGGGGATAGATAGAGGTAGTTGAAGGGGGGGGGGGTGAGATAGGGCCAAATGTGTGGTCCTGCGTCCGTTTTTTGTGCTATATCTCTGTCCGTAAAGTGTGTGTGTTTGTGTTGTGTGTGTGTGTGTGTGTGTGTGTGTGAACTTGTGTGTGTGCGCATACGCCACGTATTTTGTGAAACGGAGAACACGTTGTCTAGAGCTCAAGACTGGTCTCTCCTCCGTGTCTAAATGGAAATTTTTAAACCCACGAGCGATCTTCGCCCGCACGTTGCTCTGAGGACAACTTGACCTGATTAGAACGTTCTCTCTATGCTGACAATCCCACGCTGTGAAGTAATCGGATAGCCTAGTGCACCGCCGTTTGTATATGGGGGTGTTCAGCCACGGCTGGTTTTCCCCTACGTTACTTATGGGGGCGTGTTTTTAGCCACGGCTGCATTCCCTACGTTACTCTCTGAAAGTTTTAGTTATTAGTATTAAAACGGATAATCCTACACAGTATGTTGTTTGTAGAATAATCGTGATTGTTTTTGGTTATTGAAAGATAATGTGTGATGGATTATTCAGTGTTTAAAGCCTTACTTGTCAGAGAACAGAGAAATGTGTGTTCTGGAGTCGCCCGGGTCGAATGGTTGAGGACGGGGGAGCCAGAACACACATTTCTTTGTTTCTCTTACTTGGAATAAATGTGTACTATGTGTTTGCAGGGAAGGAAGAGGGAAATGTTATTGTTCTGTTACCCCTCCCCCCTTGTCAAATGACTCTTTGGTAAGGACAATAAATTATCAAAGTGTAAAGTGTAAAGTTGTAAACTCTCTCTCTACTCTCTCTCTCTCTGCTCTCTCATCTCTCTGCTCTCTCTCTCTCTCTCTCTCAAAGTCAGTTTCTACATGTTTAAAATCGATTCAATTTAAGTGACCCCGCAGGAGTGTGATCTTTAACTAGAGTAGCCGAAGTTTAAAATAAACCAAAACAAAACCACCAAAAAAACGCTCTTCAGCGGTCATTACCCCCTCACCCCTCTACCCTCCCCTCCCCTCCCTCCCTCCTTCTCCCCCGCCCACCCCTTTTCTACCCAGCTTCGTCATTGTCCTCGAAAACAATAGTAGCGTCTAGAGACTGGTAGGAACAACTGTCGATCTTTTTTTTTTTTATTCTTTTTTAACTCATTACATATCGCACCTCGCCATCAAAAGTCGGTGTGCAAAAAAACGCATTGAACTCGCTCGCGTTCTAGGTGTCTGATCTGAGAAGTGTGTTTGTGTGCTGGGGAGTGGGGTGGATTGGGATGGGGGTGGGGGGCCATAGTAGACGGTGTTGTCATGGGTATGCGTGGGTGATAAACTTTCGCTTTCTATGCATATGCGTAATTCTTTCAGCCTTTGTCGTTGGTCTGTCTGTCGCCAGGCAGTGTCGTGTGTGTGTGGTGCTGTGGTTGTGTGTGTCGGGTGTGTGAGTGTGAGCGTGGTGCGTGCGTGCGTGCGTGAGTGCGTGCGTGCGTGCGTGCGTGCGTGCATGAGTGAGTGAGTGAGAGAGAGAGAGAGAGAGTTACACATATATTTTAAGTCTAGCGCATTTTTGTTTCAGTGTTTGTTTATGTGTCCATGTTCTCCCTCACCATCATCACCACCACCACCAACACCACACCACCACCACCCTCAACATCATCATCATCATCTCATTGTTATCATTATCCTAATTATTATTATCGTTATCATGATTACTATTATTATCATTATTATTATTATTAATGAATATTCCAAGAGCAGCAACCACCCACAACCACAACTACAACGTCAACAGCTATACAACTCGCATCGACGTACGACAACATCAACACAATAATAGTTGCTACTGTTGTCGGTGTTGTTGTTGGTTGTTGTTGCTCGTTGTTGTTGTGGATTGTTGGTCGTTGTTGTTGTTGTTGTTGTTGTTGT
>JAFLJL010014374.1:47381-52381 GCA_018398815.1 Conus ventricosus | reverse complement strand
TATACATTCATTTCCAGTCATTGCATTTTGTCTTAGTTTCTCTAATGTGGGGCCACTTCAGAGAGCGTTAGAATTTCATCTACACTGTTTGTTGTCTGTGGCTGTGTGTGACCCATTGGCTGTCTTACGTGGATCTTTTAATTCCTGGATCGCGTTTATGGTTGTGGGGTCCCAACGCATGACTCCGTACAACAATCGGTCGAACAAGGGTTTTGTATGCAGTTGCTTTCCTCGTCTTGTTTCGATTTTGGGTTTCGTCGAAGGAAGCCAAGGGTTTTACGGGCTTTTGCAGTGTTCGTCTCACTTATGGAGCCCCATTTTTTGGTCGTCTTGGATGCGTGACCCCAATGGTATTTGGTTAGGTCAAACTTCCAAAGTGTGTCCATGAAGTTTGTACACAGGTTTGGTGTTTGTTCTGTCGCCGAGTAGCATCAGTGTTGAGCACTTTTTGGATGGAAGAGGTCTCCCTTTGACTGCCGCTGAACTGTAAACAAAATGCCCTACATATGTCGGCTGGTGAGGGAAAAAGAAAAAGAAAAAAAAAGAAAAAAAAAAACACTTAGGAAACGAGAGAGAAGAAAAGAAAAAAAACAGGCGACTAGGGAAAGTAGAGCAAGAGAACGCAAGAAGTTTTTTGAGAAGGGCGCGGCGTGTGTGTGTGTGTGTGTTTTGTGTGTGTGTGTTTTAGAAAGTGAGATGATTTGGAAGGTGATTAAGGAGTATGTGGGGTTAAGGTCAAAAATGTACAGTATTTCTAGCCAGGAGAAAACCATTAAGAAAGCAAAAGGGATATCTCGCAGTGTTGTGCAGTCGAACATATCTCATGACAACTACAAAGAAGCATTGTTTGACAATAAGACTTTTCATCATGACAACGTAAAACTACGATCTAATCTACATGAGATCAACACAACTGTTGTAACAAAGAAGTCATTAGATAGAACAAACACAAAACGTGTGTTTGTTAATCCAGAGTTTTCATATGCATATGGCCATTATAGAACCGTAAAATAATTAAAGCGGAACTGTGTCTGGTGGGATTATCTGCAGTTCTTCCTTTACAAAGATCTTTGAGGAGCTGGTTGTTTTGTTGTGTCAGTTTCTCGTAAATAATACACGGGCGGATTCATTTTTACAATTCTTTTTATTTCATACGGATCAACACTCCAAACTGGATCGGTTGCCCTGATGCGAGTGTCCCCTTCTGCTTCCCCCGGTAAATAAAGGTACCTTACTTTTAAACCAAATGGTAATAGTTTGCTGGATGAAGACTCTCCTTCAGCAACATTTATTGTTTGTTTTTTGATTGCTTGTACTGGTTTTAGCCCTTTAAATTCTTCATTATTCATTGCGCGCAAAACTGAGGGCAGTCTTCTAACCCATTCTGTGTTGCGAGAATTGTCAATAAGCTCTCTGTGATACTGGTAGGAAAAAAGTCTTTCGGCTAACTGTTTGTTAAAGTTTTCGACTAAAGCCTGTGATCTGTGAACTCCTGGAATGCCTCTTTTAATGGTAACTCTATGTTTCAACAATAATTGATTCACTTGGCCTTTAAATTCTTTTCCGTCATCGACTTGAATCATGCGAGGATAAGTTAAGGGACCTCGTTGGTATATCAGTTGTATAGCGACAGCAACAGCAGAAGCACTCTTTTGTGTTAATGGTTCCGCATCTTTGTATCTTGAAGCTATGTCAATGACTGTGAGTGCGTACTTAAATCTTTTTCGTCTAATCGTATCAGAGGGTAAATATAGAAGGTCCATTTGATGGGTGTCGTTTGGAGTTGTATTGACAAAGTGTGGTCTCTGTATTCGTCTAGGCGCAGGTAAATAAATTTGCCAAATCGCTTGTTTAGATAACCATTCTTTTGCTGTTTGTTCACTGACACCAGCTGCTTGGCTTAGCTTTTTGATTGCTGTGATTCCCTTCCAATATCCTTTTGGTGAATAATAGATTTTGTTCATTTTTTATTCAGCCAATATTATGCGCAACAAAATAGACAACAGTCATACCAACGACAATAAACGCGATTTCTTGCGTCTTTTGTTTTTCTGATGGATGATAAAAGTTGCTGAATTTTGGTGGGGCAATGTCTGGATTGGTTTGCCCGTTACTAGATAATACTCTTTTATTGCTTGATCAACATCTTTAAATGTGTAAGCTGCATGTCCCTGTTTTTTCAGTGTGTTATTAATAAAATCTAACTGCTCAATTCTCTGCTTTTCATAGTTATCTTGTGCTGCAGCTAGTTGCCCCACAGCTTTGTTATGTCTTTTTCTCTCGCCGTCATCCCGTAGTTTACTAAATGCGTAATTACTTCCGCTAAAAGCAAGCGCATTCACCACAGCGCCGCCTATCATCATTACGAGCGAAGCCATTTTTTATAAATGTATTTTTTTTACATATTATATTCTCTGGAATTATTCCTTGCTTTAACTAGAAAATCTTTCGTAGCAAATGAAGCTGCAATAATAGCAATCAGTTTTGCTGAGTCTTCAAAGTCTAGTTTGCCAAGATCTGCCGGTTTTATTTTTAACAGGCTTTTACCAAGCATTGAGTATCCTACACTTAGACCTCCAATAACAGCAGAATGGTATACAAGGTTGGCAACAGTTTTTTCGGCGCTCATTTTTAAAAATAAAATAATTATAATTAAATAAAAACATGAACAGCGATGATCTACTACAGCTACAGGGTGGCCAACACTGTCTTGAACTTACAAATGAAGAAGTTGATGATCAAGCTATTATGCCCAAAAAGGAAAGGTTGTATCTTTGGCAGCATGTGGGAAAACAAAACAGTTCCTCGGAACTGAATTCAGCATTGAACAGATTCAACAGATGTCGCCACAAGACATTATAAAGTATCACAACAGATATGAAGCGCAGCTGGGGTCGAGAATGGTGAAAAGCGTTGGGCAAACGGTTTCTTAGTTTGTACACTAAACTAGTCAGTAGATTTGCTCCCATTGATTCTGAACAAGATCTTACGTATGATTTAACGCAAGATCCAGTTTTAACAAAGTCATTAGAATCTCTAAGCTGTGATCTATATTACAGATTTGGAACATTGTTATCGCCATTAATCATGGGATTAATTACTTTTAATCATATAGATTTTATTTCCCTTCAAAATGAACGAGTCGGAAAATCAGCAGAATCAGGAAACACTGAATCAGAAAACATTGAATCAAGTCGAGAAAGTGACCAGTAAACATCCTGGGCGTGTTTGCAGCAGGGAAAAGAGTAGCAGAGTTAAACAGACAAAGAAAATTAAAGTTACAATCACAGAAATATAACTCATAATGAAAACATAACACCGCCAACGCCAACAGTTGATCCAATGCCAGCTCCAGAACAAGAGCAAGTTAATTCAAGGGCACCAAAGTCTTCATGGAATATTGAACTTAAAACTGTTGCCATTTTTGGCGCCCTTGCTGCTGCTGGGGGCAGTTATTACGGTTATAAAATAATAACCAATGGCAACAACAACAAAAGCAGCCAAAAAAATCTGAACCATTAAATACAGAAGACAACAGCACGCCAGCGCCGCCAACAACAAAAATTCATTTTCATCCATTTCAAATGGAATAATATTTTAAGAACTTAAATTTAATTTTTTTGATAAAACATGGCGGATTATTATTTGTTTAAAATGATGGAGTCAATAAATAAAGACATGGAGTCTATAAAAGACATTTCCATAGACCAGAATTGTAATCAATGCGGTTGCTTAGGATGTAAGAACTTCATTAAGATCTATGCTGACCAATCTCACACCAAGGGCGTTAAGCAAAACATCCTCAGCGATGACGCGTTTTTTGAGGCGTGTGTGTACTATATTAGACATCTACTATTTAAGATACAAACATAGATTTTTTTATAATTATAGATAACTTGAATAAGAACTTGGTTGTACTTAAAGGACGACTTAATTACAATCTTGAGGTAACTTAATTAAGAACTTAATCAAGAACTTATTAAGAACTTGAAGTAACTTAATTAAAAACTTAATTAAGAACTTAATTAAGAACTAATTAAGAACTTAGAAGTGACTTAAGAATAACTTAAAGATAACTTGAGTAAGAACTTGGAAGTGACTTGAGGTGACTTAAGTTAAGAACTTAAAAGGGACTTAAGTGTGTGCATGCGTGGGGTAGGGGTGGGGGTTGTGCATGCGTGGGGTGGGGGTGGGGGTAGGAGGTGTGCATGCGTGGGGTGGGGGTGTGGCACGTCTGTCCTAGTTACAAGCACCACTACATCCTGTTAGACTAATGCTGCTAAAAAAGGTCAGTTATAGTAACAGCCCTCTTGCTACTATAAATAGGACGTGCATATATGAACGGCTATTTATAGCAAGGCTGACTTCACCGCAGCCCTCTTGCTACTATAAATAGCCGTTCATATATGCACGTCCTATTTATAGTAGCAGTCAGCAAGGCTGACTTCGCCGCAGCCCTCTTGCTACTATAAATAGCCGTTCATATATGCACGTCCTATTTATAGTAGCAGTCAACAAGGCTGACTTCACTGCAGCCCTCTTGCTACTATAAATAGCCGTTCATAAATGCACGTCCTATTTATAGTAGCAGTCAGCAAGGCTGACTTCACCGCAGGTTGCCTCCCACAACAAAAAGTTTCATTATACTTTCCTTCTCGCACAAAAAAGTTTATACCACACCCCTCCTCTTTTTTCATCGCAGAGTTAGTGTTTTTTGTTTTTTCAAAAGTAAAATACTGCTTTGGCAAAGCTTTTTTGGCGGCTCTTAATCGCCAGTAGTTAGTACATCCGTCATTGTATATTTGGAGCATTTATATGAAGATAGTGCTGGCTACACACTACTCCTCTCCATACTGGTAGATGTACTAAGACCTGCCTAACCCTATCTAGTTCGTTTGCCAGAACATTCGAAAATCGTTATTCAGTTGCATAAAGTTTAATAATGGTTTGGCGTTGAATGAGTTGAATGAGTTTCCTAGCATACGAATCAGCCAGGTTCA
>JAFLJL010014374.1:34881-39881 GCA_018398815.1 Conus ventricosus | reverse complement strand
GTTAACAATTTACGATGTGGTTGACCAGTGGTCAATGTCATTGACAAGTGGTCATTTGGCCCAATTTGACTGACTGCTAATTAGAGTAATACGAGTGATTCGAGAGCGAGACTTCGAAGTCGACAGCCGCTTTTTTCTTCGTGTGCTACCGTTCCGCTTTTTTCTGCGCTGCTTCTATTGGATGTGTTTCTGTGGGATAGTTTTAGGTGATAAAGGTTTGTTGAATTTCTGTGCGTCTTGGCTGGACGGATTTCGCTATATTTGTAGTATTTTTATTTATTTTCTTTTTCAACATTGAATCTTGTATTTTCAAAATGGCGGACTCTCACGTTGAACCCGTGTTCTTGTTGAAGAGAGACTTACCACTCTCTTTTGAAAATGAACACGAGCGATCTTTTCAAGCGCTCGACATTTGTGGTAGAGAAAGTATGGTGGGTGCTCAAGAAATTTGGGGACTGTGGAGACTTTACCCATCGACGAGGGCTGCACGCAGCAAGTTGCTAATTGAGGGTTTGTCACTTGGTGCTGTTGTGCTTCGTTTGCACTCAGAGGACAGGACGACACTGAACATTCTGCTACAAAGGTGTGGATTTCTAATATCCCTCTCTCTTGCGACGGGGCAGACATCGAGTCAGCTCTTGTCAGGCTGGGAGCTGTCTTACGCTCTCCCTTGATTCTGGAGAAAATGAGGAGTAGAGACGGAAAATTGACGCGATTCTACACTGGAAGGCGATTATATTTCATAGATATCCCAGACAAACCACTTGATAGATCTGTGAAGCTTGCAGGATTTACGGCTAGCCTGTATCACAAGGAACAGCCCAAAAGAGATTACTAGGGTAACAAAGTGTAATCGTTGCCTGAAACTGGGTCACTGGGCCACGGAGTGTCAGGAAACTGTGGTTACCTGCAGAGCCTGTCACCTACCCGGTCATCGGCAAGGGGATGCCGTCTGTGAGATTCAGAAAGCGAGTGAGGAACCGACAGTGATGTCCGTTTGAGACCCTCTGCCACCGGTCACAAGGTTTGGACACACATCTGACACTGACTCACCCCTTTCTGACGATGACACTGACTGTGATGCGACTGACAACGAGAAAGAGACAGGTCAGAAAAAGAGTGAGAAAGAAGTAAAGACTGATGTGGTGGAGGACTGTCAGTCAGACTTCAGTTCTGGCCGTCATGGGGAACAGAGAAAAAAGAAGAGGAGTGGTAGACCATCCAAGAGGGAAAAGATGTGGATAAGGGAAAAGATCCGGTTTTGACACGTCAGTTTAAACTGGATTTTGCAACACGTTCTCGATCGCAAACTCCGAAACGACCGCGTTCAACAGAGAGGGATTCCCCCAGTCATTCTGACAAACGTGAAAAAACTGCCAAGCTTTCCACTGCTCGTTCAGTCACAGAAAGACAGTGACAAGGGATGGGCATGGGTGGTGAATGTTTGAACGGTTTTCGGCGCATCTCATGGACTTTCCTTTGATTACCTCCCTAAAATGGCTTTATCTTCTCTTAATGTTTTTTTGTTTGAATGTGAGAGGGATAAGGTCTAATAACAAAAGAATATGTGTTTATAAGTTTTTGAAAAATAGTGGGTATGACGTGATCTGTGATGCGAGCTTATAATTGATATTGTTCTTGTAAAAAGAACTGTGGCATTTGTGGTCAAACAGACACTGGCAGTAATGTTAAAAATACAAGAATCGCTTTGGAATTCTGGCTGAATGCAGTCTTTATCGTAAGAAGAACAACTTGAATATTTCTAATATTTAAAAACCGATTTTTAATCATTAAAACTTACACTGATATAAAACTGGATAAAAAAATAATAATGTATATAAACTCCCCAGCTGTGAAAAGGTTGTTTAGTCACAGTCAAATAGCTGCATTATGCAGAAAGCCGCTTCAAATGCGCTGAAACTTGATTTACAAAAGACGTCAAAATCAGTACATCAAGAATGAAACACAAGCCATCAGGGAAAAAAAACAAAAAACCCACCCTCTAGCACGGCCGTTCGCACACGTGATGGCCACGACCGGTGATACATTTTTTTGCACCCTCATAGGAATATTTGCAACCACATCAGTCTTATATGTACTTTTCCCTGATTACAAGTAATGTACATAGACATTTCCGTTCTCAATTTTATTTGATATTCACATGTCTCAACCGTTCTTTAAACGGAAGAAACTTAACAGAACACCAAGTGAAACGTGTTGCTTTTCACGTGGTTAACTCCGCTGACTATACACCGCTGGCAGCGATGACAGATCTGGCGCAGGCGCGAGTCTGCTACCCGACCTTCGGCTGCGGGATCCTTTGGGGCTGGTGCTATGGTGTTCTAACTGTCTCAAAAAATCAGTAATTGAAAACTTTCATCGATCGCTGCTCCTAACACAGGGGGCTGTGATCGTGTTTCCCTCTCCAGACATAATCAGCATGGTTCATAGTATCATTGTGCAAGAGGAAATATTTCCACTAAAAAACGCAAGATCATAAATCTTAACTCCTCCACTTTATACTAAGAAAGAGGACATAATTTCACACAGGGATCATTTCACTAGATAGTCGCAACGCGAAGCTACTAACTTCTGAAACGTTACTAGTACTACTATCTTCTGAAATCACTACTATAATTTTCATAAGTTAGTAGTATTACTACTATCTTATGAAAATTATAGTAGTGTTTTCAGAAGATAGTAGTACTAGTAACGTTTCAGAAGATAGTCGCCTGACATCGTGACACACACACACACACACACACACACACACACACACACACACTTCACACTTCACACTCGCAAACACACACACACACACACACACACACACACACACACACACAACACACACACACACACACACACACACACGTTATTCTCTTTCAGAAGTTCAAAGATCACAATGAGGTGGGACATCTCCAAACTAAGGTTTTCATGGAGAGTGGTTTGCCTCTATCAGTATGGACATGTTGAAGGTTGATTTGTGGCACAGCTCGTTGACACACATGACGCGCATTTCACAACATTGTGGCACAGCTCGTTCACACACATGACGCGCATTTCACAACATTGTGGCACAGCTCGTTCACACACACATGACGCGCATTTCACAACTTTGTGGCACAGCTCGTTCACACACACATGACGCGCATTTCACAACATTGTGGCACAGCTCGTTCACACACATGACGTGCATTCACAACAGATGGACAAATAATCATGGTAAACATACATGACATCTAATAATATTTAAAAAAAACACCTTGTATAAATAATTTGCATTTGGAAGGTACTCCGAACTCTTCCGGGGCACGTCTGCAGTGTTGGCAGCACAGAACTTTCGACGATCAATGTACAAAGCACTGAACTCTCAACGATCAATGTACAAAGCACTGAACTCTCGACGATCAATGTACAAAGCACTGAACTCTCAACGATCAGTGTACAAATCTCTGAACTCTCAACGATCAATGTAGAAAGCACTGAACTCTCAACGATCGATGTACAAAGCACTGAACTCTCAACGATCGATGTACTAAGCACTGAACTCTCAACGATCGATGTACAAAGCACCGAACTCTCAACGATCAATGCAGAAAGCACCGAACTCTCAACGATCAATGTACAAAGCACTGAACTCTCGACGATCAATGTACAAAGCACTGAACTCTCAACGATCAATGCAGAAAGCACTGAACTCTCAACGATCAATGTACAAAGCACTGAACTCTCAACGATCAATGTACAAAGCACTGAACTCTCAACGATCAATGTACAAAGCACTGAACTCTCGACGATCAATGTACAAAGCACTGAACTCTCGACGATCAATGTACAAAGCGCTGAACTCTCGACGATCAATGTACAAAGCGCTGAACTCTCGACGATCAATGTACAAAGCACTGAACTCTCAACGATCAATGTACCAAGCAGTGAAGATCGGGTACTTGGTTCAGCTGATGAATACAGTCCTCTACACCTTCCAGGTGAAATCTGAACATGGTGACGTGACTGGCTGGTTTGGTCCAGCTGGTGGATACCGTCTTCATCAACTTCCGGCTGAAAGCAATCCTGCCATGGGATTCTGAAGTGGCTTCTCAAGAGTGGCTTCCCTTATCCGTAGCTAAGATGGTGTGCTGGTTTTTTTTTTTTTTAATTTTATTTATTTTTTTTTCTGGTCAGCTTGCCGTCTGTCATGCAGAGTGTGTCTGCATGCTTGCGGCCCTTGACGCCGTAGCGTGAGGGGATCCACCGACCCACCAGGTCTTAGCGGACCACCTCTTCCTGACTTGGTATTAAGCATCTGCAAATCCTGCCTCATGTCCAGCAGAGTTCGCTCCCAGTCTGGTGTCTTGAGGCCCTGGAGACAAGACGGACTGTCTGAGAGGAAAACCGTGAGGGCTGGAAGACTGCCTGCCTGATCCAGTGTTTGAGTGACACGTTGGTGTACAGAGATGTGGCCAATGGCGACAGACTTGCAGTCCAAAGTGTGGAGTTTGGTAACAAACCAAACTCTGATTTTTTTTTCTTTATGCGGTTACCGATGATGCCCAACCATGGGTTCGGTACAATCTGAATACTTCAGGCACTAGAATTAGTAGTTTGCCTGATCGGCATACACAGAAAGGCTTGTCATCACATACCAAATGACAGTAACATAAAATACACGCAAATTGTGTCGTTCAATTTTTTTTTATTTTTTTTTAATTTTAGAATCGTAAACTTGTGAGCATTCAATATGAGCGATGTATTATGGATATGTGTCTTCAGATGATACATACGCACTAGTCCGTTTTGGTCAAACAGAGTTAATAAAAGTCAAATGGACGATGACTACTGACCGTTTTGCTGCTACGCCTGGTTTATTTTTGTTTCTTCTCTCCGACAGTTTCATTTAGTAGAACCCAATTTTCATTTCTGTCGACCTGAAGAACTCCAGCATAAATATCGTCTGGCCTCCTGCCTGAATTTGCTACCGCTCAAAAGATACAGGTAAA
>JAFLJL010014374.1:22381-29881 GCA_018398815.1 Conus ventricosus | reverse complement strand
TACAACGTGCCGCGCTCAAGGAATTCGGAATCCTATGAAGAATGTGTTCAGACAGTGTTGCATGTTTTGGAAGGAACAGTAAAAGACAAACAGTGGTGTCGTGATGATATCGTTCGGGCGCATCGCCTCGGACAGTATGACAGGGGAGGTCGACCTCCACCCATCATTGTGAAATTGGCCCGTTGGTCTGATAAGATGGCAGTGCTGACGCATGGTAGAGAAGCACTAAGGAAGAAGAAAGTGATGGTGTCTGGAGACCTAACGGACAGCAGAGAGACACAGTGCAGTATTACCGCCGCCAAGGCTTGCACGCATTTTACCGTGGCAACAAACTGGTGGTGGAGCAACAGAGGGAGACACACCGTCAACACCAAGAACATCTCGGTACGGGCGCAGGCGCTGGTTACCATGAGGACGGGGCCTATCGAGGAGACGGGGCCTACCGACATGCATACCGAGGAGACGGGCCTACCAACGCGAGGACGGGGTCTACCGACGAGAGGAAGGGGCCTACCGACGCGAGGACGGGGCCTACCGAGGAGATGGGGCCTTCCGACGCCAGGACTGGGCCAACCTAGGAGACGGGAGCTACCGAGAGACAGGGCCCACCAACGGAGGACTGGGCCTACATAGGAGCTGGGGCCTACCGACGTGAGGACGGGGCCTACCGGCGTGAGGACGGGGCCTACCGGCGTGAGGACGGGGCCTACCGAGGAGACGGGGCCTACCGGCACGACGACGGAGCTTACCATCGTGAAGACGGGTCTTGTCGCCGAGCGGATGGGGCCAATCGATCAGACGGGGCCTACCAGAACCGGAACCCGACTACTGGAGGAACAGGACCTACTGTTACGAGGACGGGCCTTTCAATGTGAGAACAAGTCAACCCACGACTACAGCACCAGGCCAGGTGGCAACACCGGCCAAAGACGGGTGTGACAGTGTGTGGGCTGCAGTGTCGACACAGCAGGGATACAGTGAGGGACGTACTTGCGACACAAACTGTGAGTATAGAAGCGAAGGTGTGCGGTACGATGTCAGTGGCAGCTGGAACTACGATTCCCATCCACACCCCTACAACCATTTGTCATCAAACGATTTTCCCCTCTTACCAAAGAGACGGAACAGTGTTTTAATCCCTGTGCCCGATAGTAGTGCACCAAAAGCATGTAACATTGTGAGTGAGAGCAATATCAGTTTAGAATCACGGCCCATTCTCTCCACTGTTTCAAATACTGTGCAAAACAGCAGCAAATGTGTGACTGACTCGGATGTTGTAGGCAGCGTGACATTGGGTGATGATTGTGTGTGCGAGAACATAAATGATAACCGAGTGTGCATGACTCCATGTAATGAACAAAATATGACAGAACAAACAACTGCACAAGCAGTTGACGAACAGAATCCTGACGGAAATGACACGGAAATAACTGACATACAAAACGTAGAGAGTGATGTTGAGCAAATTGTTGAGACATCTGACGAACAGTGTTCAGAGTTAGTTAATGAGCATGAATCTGACATAGCTGCCGCCACTGACGTGGTTGACGCACAGAACGAACAACATGCCGACATAGCTGACGTGAAAGATAGAGAAACGTCGAATCTTCCCAGCAAGACAAAAACATGGACTGACAAAGACTCTGACAAAGATTCTGAAATAAACCCCCAGCACCCTAACTCAGAACAGAACAGTGTAGTACAAACGTCTAACACAAAACAGACCTGGCAAAGCCAACAAAAAACAGTGCAATGACCAGATGAGGCAAAAAGACGACAAGAAGACAAACACAAATGGTAGGCGCAAATCCGCACGCAACACATCTCAACGAGGACCTGACAATAAACCAAGAAGTGCCTCGTGTTCCAGTGTGGCAAGTAAACGCCAAGCCACAATCTATGAAGTGACCAATAAAGACTCTTTACCTGTCAATCCTGAAACTGCATAGGGATTCGGCCAGGCCCATATCGCGAAAACTGTTAAATTCGTGACTTACAAACATTGAAGGACTGTCACATGTTTTTGATAACGATCTTCGATCTTATTTAAGTAGCTTTGATGTTTGTTTGCTTGTAGAAACTTTTGCTACTCACTTTCCAGACCATTTATTTCCTAGTTTTAAATCTTTCATAATTCCTGGTGTTAAGCTATCAGACGGTATAACAGCCAGATTGTCGGGTGTTTGACTCTCCTTGTCAAAAAGGAATTAGCAGCCTATGTGAACAAGTGTTTGTTGAATATGACAATATAGTAGTTATGAAAATGGCTAAAGAATTGTTTAACACAGATTCACCTATAATTTTGATCGGAACGTATATTCCACCCATGAATTCTCAGTATTATCAGGACACTGAAATATCCAATGGTGTGGCCCTCTTAGAACAGTGTATCCTTGATCTGATGGAAACGTTTGGAAATGTACCACTTTTTCTTCTGGGCGATTTCAACGCAAGAACTGGGGACAGAACATTTGTGAGAGGGATGATGAAGGGGACGACGCTGCGCTTTGGAAAGGGGGTGACGATCAGGAGTCTTTTCGCACGTCTAAAGACACTGTTTTAAACGAATTTGGTATATATTTGTTGAATGTCTGTGATTGTTTTGAGTTATCCATTTTGAATGGGTCGTTAAAGGCGATATTGATCTTGGCAACTTCACATACATTTCTCCGACTGGATGTAGTATTGTTGACTATGCCATAATGTCAAAACGTTTAATTAGTCATTGTGTATCTTTGCATGTCAGACCAAGAATAGAGTCAAAACATATGCCTGTAGAAGTCATATTGAAGTCACAATTTAGCAGCTCCACTAATGATACTTTACCAGAAAAATCGTACGCATTTGAAAAATTAATTTGGGATGGAAGTAAAATTGAAGAGTTTAGAGAAAATATTGAATCAGACGATTTCAAGTTCTACTGGAAAATGCTACTCTTGCTGATTTACGATGACGTAAACAAAGCCGTTGACATTTTTAATGAGGCGTTACTTTCTGCTAGTCAATGTATGAAGAAAACTATTGTAGTTGGTAAAGAAAAATCAAATGTATGGTTTGACAAAGAATGTCGGCAGCACAGAAAGGAGCTCAGACACGATCTGCGACAGTTATATTGTGTTCGTACAAATAAGGATATCGAAGACATAGACAATATTGAAAATGTTGACAAAGAAGAGAGGTCAAGGGCAAATTACAACCAAAAACGTAGAGATTACAAAAGGTTATTAGAATATAAACGAAAACAACATCGGCAAAAAGTTTTAGAATCTCTCAATGAAAATATTAACAACTCTTCTGGCTTTTGGAATAAAATTAAGTCCTGTATGTATAAGAAACCTGCTACAAATGCTATTTCTGGAGAAGACTGGTACAACCATTTTTGTGACGTATTTCAGTCTGATGTAAATAAAGACAATGTAGGAAACGCTAACAATGAAAACGAGTCCCAGCAGAGTGAATGCTTTAATCACTTCAACACAGAGACTCTTGAGTGCGAAATCACTGAATCTGAGGTGTACGCAGCTGTCCGCTCCTTGAAGAATGGAAAAGCAGCAGGGCCTGACGGAATATTGGGAAATATTTAAAAATTCGATCTGTACTATTGCTCCCTTTCTAGTTATGTTATTCAATGTCTTATTTGCTTCGGGAAGTATCCTTTACAGTGGACAGAAGCAATAATACAACCACTCTTTAAAAAAGGTGACACTAGTTTACCTGACAACTATAGGGGAATTTCCCTATTGAACATCTGCAGCAAAATTTACAGCCATATACTAAACGCTAGGTTAACAAAGTGGATTGAGGAAAATAACGTTATCAATGATTGTCAAGCTGGCTTTAGGAAAATTATAGTACAATTGACCATATATTTACATTATATTCTTTCATTCAAAAACAATTATTATTGCATAAGAAACTGTATGTTGCATTTATTGACTTTAAGAAAGCTTTTGACTCGGTTATACGTAATAATTTATGGTCTGTTTTGAAGAAAAAAGGAATTGATGGGAAAATGTATCGAGCTTTAATTAGCATGTATAATGTAGTCAAAGCAAGAGTGAGAAATTGTAACAGATTAGGTGAAGCATTTAGTTGTCCAATTGGTTAAAGCAAGGGAAATTTGCAGTCCAGTTCTGTTCTCCATATTCATTAATGAGTTAGCAGAAGAAATAATTAGAAAAGGGAAACACGGGCTCCAGCTCTTACCAGATTTCTTAGAACTTGTTATTTTGATGTTTGCAGATGACATAATTTTATTCTCCGACTCTGTTGTGGGGCTTCAACATCAGTTAAATACTTTACACGATACGGCAATAAAGCTTGGTTTAACTGTCAATCTAAGTAAATCAAATGTAGTGGTATTTAGAAATGGTGGCTATTTATCAGATAAAGAGCAATGGTTGTATGGGCATTCCAAGATGACTGTGTTGAATATGTACAGATACCTAGGAATTATTCTTTCTACAAGGATGTCCTTTACGCACAGTTTTAATGATATGGCTAGCAAGGCTAAACGCAAAGTGATACAAATTTTCAGGCTTCTATGGTCTCTAGGTGAAAAGTCCCCAGTTATATTCTTCAAGCTGTTTGATGCCCAGATCCAACCCATACTTAGTTATGGTGCTGAGGTGTGGGGTCTAACGAGCAATGTTGATATTTTGGAAAAGATTCATCTCTTTGCATTGAAAAGATTCCTAAACGTTAGCGTAAGAACACCAAACTTGATGGTTTATGGGGAGCTGGGACGTTACCCATTGCAAGTCAATTTCCAGACCAGGACTATTAAATACTGGTTAAAAATTCTGCAAATGCCCAGTCATCGTTTACCATACAAAGCTTATCAAATGTTGCTACATTATCATAATAATAATAAAAACACATGGCTTCTACAATATGTTTTTTCCTTTATAGGCATGGGTTTGGCGAGGTATGGGAAAATCAAGGAGTGGGAAACATAAAAATATTTATCTGTTCACTAAAAACTACCATTATCAACGAATTTAAACAGAAGTGGTCCACAGACACATTGCAAAGTGAACGTTTTCAATTCTTTAGAACGTTTAAGAGTGAACTAGCACTATCTTCGTATCTGATTAATGTAAATCACTTGAAGGCCAGAATAAGTTTGATTAGATTAAGACTTGGAGTATCTCCACTAAAAGTACACAAGTTTCGTTTTCGAAGAAATTTGAATGAAGATGACCTGTCTTGTCCTTCATGTATCGACCTAACTGAAAATGAAGTGCACTTTGTTTTACAATGCCCCTTATATAACGACTTAAGGCAACAGTATATTCCTTCTAAATATTTTAGTCAGCCATCTTTGTTCAAACTTACGATGCTCCTTTCATCTGAAAATAATTCACTAAATACAAGGCTGTCTATGTACCTTGAAAAAGCATTCAAAATACGCAGATTATATATTGACTTACTGTAACTCTTTTGATGGCTGGATTATAGGGCTATAATGCTTCTTATCAGTAGAGTTATCAGCAAATATTACAGTTATCGCAGTAGTACTTGCATATAAGGCACTGGTGGTTGTAATAGTAGTAATGCTATTGGTGGTAGCAGTAGTAGTAAGAGTGGTGGTAGTAGTGGTAGTACTAGCAGTAGTTGTATTGTTGTGATGATGATGATGATGACGATGATGATGATGATGTTGATAATGACAATGATGAGGATGATTACTAGTCGTCTTTTTCTTCTTCTTCTTCTCCTTCTTCTTATTTTCTTCTTTATTACTACAATTATCATGTTCTGGTTGCTTTGTTACTGCTGCATATCCTCACTCAGTATTATAGCGAATTAGAAATCTTAAATTGATTGTATTTGTTAAACATTTTGCATATACTTATCTGTAACCTGATTACCGCAGGGTCATGTTGACACTCCATGATATGGGCCAAAGGCCTGATCATTAAACATTTCAGTGTTCAGTGTTCAGTGTTCAGTGTTCTCTCTCTCTCTCGGCATTGTCTGGCTAAGCCAAGAAGTAGGAAACGATAAATTGTTTATCTCAGAATTTAAAGACAGATTGATCTGTATGTTTCAAGAAAAACTGGCACTCTCACATGGAAGGAGAGTGCCAGTTTTCTTGAAACATACAGATCAATCTGTACAGATCAAATACAGATGGTTTCTTTCATTTAACAGTAACCTGCAACCTGAAAAGTATTTATCGGTGGTAACAGATAGATGGCACAGAAACGCACTGTCAAGATTTCGAACAAGAAATTTGGTCTTTTTGCCAACAAAAAATGGTTTATGCTTGATACAACAACAGTAAATACTTGTCCAGTCTGCAAAACAAATGCCACTGAAGATGAGAATCACTTTTTATACCATTGTGATGCTTACCGACATATTCGCGGAAAATTTAGCTTGTTTCAGGTGCCTATTGTACAAAATTGCAATCTGCTTCATATATTGACACTTGAAAATGAATCGCTGATCAAATCCTTAGCAAGTTATATTGCCGAAGCTAGTAAAATCAGACAAAAGTCACTTCCAATTGATTTCCTCTTGTAAACATTATTTTCTATTCAGTGCCTGGTGGTCATTGATTCTGTGACAATCAATGGTAATGTTTTATGAGATGCTGTTGTTTAGTGTTTTGCTTTTGTCCAACACAACTTTAAAACGTTGGACTTTGAGAGCGTGAGTGTGTACACAGATGTCTAAAAATTTTGGCTTGTTGGGTAAATTTTGTTCAGAAATTTTCCTGTATGTGGGTAATAAGTTCACGCCCCCATGTCATAACAACTGTACAACTATTGACATTAAAATATCATTGAGTCATTGACTCATTGAGTCTCTCTCTCTCTCTCTCTCTCTCTCTCTCTCTCTCTCTCTCTCTCTCTCTCTCTCCTCATCCCCTCTCCCTCTCTCTCTCTCTCTCTCTAACAACCCAAACAACTATAGAGGAATTTCGCTGTGTAACATTAGTAGCAAATCATATAGTGCTATCATTAACAGAAGACTTCGGGAATGGGTCGAAGAGAACAATATTACAGGCGGATATCAAGCTGGATTTAAACGGAATAATTTAACTATAGATCACATGTTTACTTTGATGGCCTTTGTTCAAAACAGTTCTGTCTAAACCGAAAATTATATGTAGCTTTTATTGATTTTGAAAACGCGTTTGACTCTGTCAATAGAAGTATATTATGGCCAATTCGGGTGAAGCATGGAATCCGAGGTAAATTATATAGATGTATTTTGAGCATGTATAACTCTGTGAAGGCGAGAGTGAGATGCGGATCATCCCTAACAGACTACATAAACTGCACATTGGGAGTCAAACAAGGGGATGTCTATAGTCCCGTTCTTTTTTCTCTATTTATTAACAAATTAACTTTAGAAGTAATACATAACGGTAGGCACGGAGCTCACTTTTTAAATGATGCTTTGGAGATATTTATTCGCCTGTTAGCTGATGACGTTGTATTGATATCAGAAACAATAGTCGTTCTGCAAAATCAGTTAAGTAGTTTA
>JAFLJL010014374.1:15000-21381 GCA_018398815.1 Conus ventricosus | reverse complement strand
GAAAGAGCTACTGAATCTCTCCAGTTGAAGGTAAACATGGCAAAAAGTAATATTATAGTGTTTAGGAAAGGTGGACATCTTGCTGCACGGAAAAATGGATGTATAATGGAATTGCTATGCCAGTGGTGAATGCTTATAAGTACTTGGGGTATACATTTTTCAACCCGTTTAAGTTTCAGATTTGCTTGCAATGATCTTATAAGCAGAGCTAAACAATGTTTACTTTGTATCCTAAAGGGACTGCGTATGCTCGATAATGAGTCTCTGGCATTGTTTTTATTGTTATTCGATTCTCAGATTCAACCAATGGTACAGTACGGAGCTGAGTTATGGGGCCTCGAAGTTGCCTCTATACAAATTGAAAAGATTCATTTGTACGCATTAAAAAAGTTTCTCGGTGTTTCACTACAAACATCAAATGACCTGGTCTATGGGGAGACTAACAGATATCCAATTCATTTACTTTCGGTGGTTAGATGCATTCGTTACTGGCTAAAGATAACTCGAATGCCCCCAGAAAGATTACCTCACAAAGCGTACAAAATGTTAGTGCAGCTAGACGCTAGGGTAAGAGTAATTGGGCTACTAAAGTTAGGTTGAAACTGTACGAATTTGGTTTTGGTGTTGTGTGGGAGAATCAGGTGTAGATGACATACATAGTTTTATTCGCGTGTTTCGGCAAAGGTTAATCGATTGTAACTGGCAAAGATGGAATTCCCATGTTGAAGACAGTCACCGGTTTGATATTTACAGATTGTTAAATCCTTCACATTGTATTCCAAGGTACTTATCATTGCAGATTAACAGACATATTAAATGTATTGTCACAAAATTCAGGTTGGTGTATCGGATATCTGTGTACATTCTAACCGTTACAGCCTTTGAATGATCGTAATTTTACATGTCCACTCTGTTACGAAGATGATGAAAATGAAATTCATTTTGTTCTCACTTGTTCTAAACTACAAGCTGTTCGACAGCACTTAATCCCACCTAAGTACTTAAGAAAATCATGTTTCTTCACACTGATTATGTTAATGGCATCATTGAGTGAAAACACAATTAAACAGTTCGCTTTGTATTTGTATAAGGCATTTAGAATGCGAAATGGTATGTTAAGACCGTAGATTATGTGCTAAGCTAGTTAAATGAGTTGACCTGCGCGGTATGATATGTATTTACCCCCTTCGAAGGGGCTATGGTCTTTGCGAATAAAAAACGTCTACGTCTACGTCTCTCTCTCTCTCCCTCTCTCTCTCTCCCTCTCTATCTCTCTCTCCACACACACACACACACACACACACACACACACACACACACACACACACACACACACACACACACACACAGCTCAGAAGCTATGTGGCTGGGTTCAAAAACAAACTACTATTGAACACAGTCTAGAATAACTTGTAAATCTAAAATCAAAATTCTTTACGTTTACTTTTGTAGCGCTCTTCCTTCCTCTGTTATCGAAGAAAATTTGGACGAAAGAATATAGAACATTAAAAGAATTCTTGCTTAGTGGTCGGAGAGAAATCTAATTATTTTAGTTAGACTCTGCATCACGAAAAATAGTTGTCACAGTTTATGTTTGCGATACAGTCTCGCATTGTGTTAAAAAGAATATGAGATAAAATGGATACAATTCTCCTGAGATTTTTTTGTTTGTTGAAAATCATGAATACCAGGGCCTTTTAAAACGTGGAAATACTAGTTGTGTGAATGTACGTAGAAAATGGTGGCATAAATATGTGACATCTTAATATTATTCATACATTATTTCTCTAGTCATGGACGGTAAGTCTATCAAACTCCCCAAGTCAATATATCTGATTCCAAAATATCTGTCCTTTAAAATCCGGCCAGTATTTGTCTTCTTTCTCCCTTTTCCAAAAGCCAACAATCTTTTCTGAGAATGGTCCGAACGACATCAGTTTTTAATGCGCATTCTCTCGTGGTTAAATGGAAAAAGAAAAAAAAAAAAAGAAAAGAAAAGAAAAGGAAAAAAAAAAGCTATTCGTCACCTTTTTTTTTTCGTCGGGAACGCTGAAATATTGACAGCTTGAAATTTCATGCTAATAAATCCTTATTCTTTAAAGACTTGATTGCTGGATGTATTTCTGTTTGAAACGATTATGTTTATCAATGGAGTTACCATGCCTTTTGATTGTATATTTTGGGAAAGAGTGAGGTGTTCTTCGTCATGACTGGTTGAGTACAATTCCGTTTGCGGCGGTCTTCAATCGCATATAGCCGTCTTCCTGTGACACAATAGTGCTCCACCCTTACCCCGTCCCCCCCTCACCCCTTGCCCTCCCCCCCTCCCCTCCCCCAGTCAGCATCCTTCTCCACTGGTATTGTGTCGAAAGGTATTGAGCGCTGTGACAGTTTGCGCGACTGGGTCCTTTGGTTGAGGAAGGCAGGGCCTCTTCCGGGACCAGTCAAGCTGCTTGTTGGCAGCTTTAAGCGCCACACTCACAAAATTCTTTTTTTCTTTTCTTTTTTTTTTCACTGAAAAATCGTCCACAATATTTACCTGACTGATCTTTTTTTTCTGAAAACCAAACAGACGGGATTTTTTTTCTCGCTGAAAAATCGCCCACAATATTTATCTGACCGACGTTTTGTTGAAAACCCAAAAGACGAAATTTTTGCTTCTGTATTGAAAAATTGTTCACATTATTTATCTGACTGATATTTTGTTGAATAAAAAGGGAATAGCAAATGCTCTTTCTGCAAAGAAACAGATAACATTGGATAATTGTTCTTCAAGTGGGTTTCTGCCAAAGTTCCATGGGATCTGTGTGAAGATACCATCAACAAGATGATGATTGAAAGAGTGTTCATCGTGGAAACAGATGAACATGTCACTCACAAGACCAGAAGGTTAAATTCTTATTAATATAAAACGGATGAATCACTTCATAATATTTAATGAAATAATAAAAAATGAATATATAGAAATAATGGGGGGAAAATCTGAAATGCATGGCGGATACATTTACGCCGGGTGTCCCAGACTAAACTAAAACATTTTGATAAAGTCTCGAGTTGAATTGAAAGAGCATAAATTTTACATTTTTATTTGTGTTGCCCAGCTTTTAAAGATGTCCGACTAAAACAAAATCCGCTAAAATAATATCGACATTCATGTGCCTTGAACTATGTTGCTGTCCTTGAAACTTAATAAAAGAAAAGAAAAAAAAAAGAAAAAATGCGGAATATTTCGATTTTTTTTTTATACAAAGCATCAATTTTTAAAGAAATTGAAACGTCATAGTAGGTACGCTTTTTTTTAAAATCTCAATACTTGTGATGTGATTATTCATCATCGTAAAACTTTCAGTTTCCTAAAAAAAAATACTGTAAACATGAAGGTGCATTTTTCCCTTTTTTTCTTTGTTTGTTTGTTTGTTTGTTTGTTTATTAATTTTCTTTTCCACTGGACGTGATTTAATCATTGATAATTGTTAACATGTTTTAACGACCTGCAATGTTAAGAGTCTACGTGTTATTTATCCGCATACCTCTTCAATGGGGGCTCAGGCCTAAATGAATGACTCTATCCGTATTCTCTCTTTCTCTCTCTCTCTCTCTCTCTCTCTCTCTCTCTCTCTCTCTCTCTCTCTCTCTCTCTCTCTCTCTCTCTCTCTCTCTCTCTCTCTGTGTGTGTGTGTGTGTGTGTGTGTGTGTGTGTGGTCTGTCTGTTTGCGTGCCTGTCTGTTTGTCTGTCCGTCTTCCTGTTTGTTTGTCTGTCTGTCTTCCCCCCTCTCTCTCTGTCTCCCTCTGTTCCTGCTTGCCTGTCTCTCTGTCTGTCTCTCTCTCTCTCTGTCTCTCTCTCTCTCTCTCTCTCTCTCTCTCTTGTCTGTCTCTCTCTCTCTCTTTCTCTCTCTCTCTCTCTCTCTCTCTCTCTCTCTCTCTCTCTCTCTCTCTCTCTCTCTAAGACCTTTTGGTAATGACAATAAAATATCAGTGTCAAAGTGTCAAGTATCTCTCTCTCTGTCGCTCGCTCGCTCGCTCACTCACTCGCTTGCTCTCGTATTTTCTGGGCATATAAAAATACAGAAGACAGTACTGACAATTGGTTGATGTGTGATACAGAAAATAGTGTTGACCATTGTTTGATGTATAACACAGAAGACAGTACTGAACGCTGTTTGATGGGGGATATAGGAGGCAGGGTTGATAATCCCATTTTGCGTGATGTGGAAGATGGTGTTGGCCATCTGTTGATGGGTGATGTAGAAAACCGTGCAGACTATTGTTTATTGTGTGACATATCATTCACCATTGTTGATGTGTGATATAGAAGACAGTGTTGGCCATTTTTTATGTGACATAGACGCCAATGTTGATCGTTGTTTGATGTGTGATATAGAAGACAATGTTGAATATTGTTTGATGTGTGATATAGAAGACAGTGTTGACCATTGTTTGATGTGTGATATAGAAGACAATGTTGAATATTGTTTGATGTGTGATATAGAAGACAGTGTTGACCATTGTTTGATGTTATATAGAAGACAGTGTTGACCATTGTTTGATGTGTGATATAGAAGACAGTGTTGACCATTGTTTGATGTGTGATATAGAAGACAGTGTTGACCATTGTTTGATGTTGATATAGAAGACAGCGCTGACCATTGTTTGGTCTGTGATATAGAAGACAGCGCTGACCATTGTTTGATGTGTGCGATATAGAAGACATGCGCCACAGAGTACATCGCTCCTCAGACCACCGGTCACCTCGAATTCTAGCCATACAACACGTTTGCTAAACCATGTCCATAGTTTGTTAGTGTTCAGTCAAATCTTCTGTGTGTGCCCTGTCTTTGGCATTGCAACCACCACCTACTCCACCTCCTCATCACTCACAGCCACAGACAAATAGTGTCACAGCCCCAGAGGCGGCAGTCCAGAGTGATAAAAAGAAAAATCGTGTCGCCATGAGGCCACCTACCTACGCAGACACTGCCTTGCTTCTGCGTCACTTCGGTGGTGTTCAGTGGTGCCTGGATTTGGTCCAACACGACGAAACCCAATGCACCAAAACACCTGTCTCTGAAATAGAGTGCTTGCTTAGTCACAGAGCTAGCGTGTGAGTGAACGTTCCTCTCCTAATGGAGAAGACCATCACCTCGCTAACGTTCTAGGGAATAAGGTTTTTGAAGATTTTTGGTTGAGATCTTGTTATCAACCGGTTCTTCATATTTCTCGGATCAGACATCGGTGATGTTACTTTGTCAGTGTTGAGAAAGCTGCTTTTGTAATAGAGTTGCTAGGTTAAAACAGACAAACTGAAAATTGACGTTTTTCTGTCTTTTCCTCTTTTTACATACTTCTGTGTGTGTGTGTGTGTGTGTGTGTGTGTGTGGTGTGTGTGTGTGTGTGTGTGTGTGTGTGTGTGTGTGGTTAATTAAAGAAGATTGTCATTGTCCTCAGTCAGAGAACATCCTCAGAATGTCAGAGGATGCTCCGTTCCACGGACACTGATAAGCAAAATGCGGGAGATGTCCACGGTGAACTGGCTCTTCAGCGGACTCTGGATGGTCAGAGAAAGCCAGGAAGGGCTGGGAGATGAGGTCCCTCACTGGAACCCGGATGGTCCAAAACTTTGAGGAAGACCCAGGAAGGAGAAGAACTCTTCAGCTGACGGTAAGCAGAGTGTAAGGAAGGGAGAAACAATCCCTGGAATGAGACTATAAACCGAGGTTCCGTGTATGAACGCATGCATAAACATCTTGCACACACGTCAAATCCCATCACCAACTTTCGGAAGAGAAGGCCAGTTTGGCCGTGGGTATGGATGGCACGTTACACATAGCATGCACCGTGCGCGAGAAATGGAACGAATGAAGGAAGTAAGGAAACTGAGTGAACGATATTGAAGGATGACACGGGAAACGACTGAATGAAGCGCCAGCTGGCAGCTCTTCAGTCGGCACTACCCAGACAGGCAGCCCGGTGTGTAAACGAGTGTGGATTGTGAAGCGCTAAGAGCTTGGTCTCTAGCCGAGGATAGGCGCTATGTAAGTATTCATTGTTATGATAGTAAGTGCACCCAGCCGGACCAAGAGCTGAACGAAGATGGTAAGACCTCGAGGGGAGGGGGGGGGGGGAGAGGGAGGAGGAGGGTGGTGGGGTGGGGGTGGCTATTAGCAAAGATAGGCGAAGGCTGTCGGTGTTTGTGATTGAAGATGTCGTCCTCATGTTCAGCAGATCATGAAGAAGAAAAAGAAACACCCGAAGGTGCTGGGGAGGACCCAGAGAAGCACCGTCTTCACCTGCCTTTAGAGCAGTCCTGTACCACCCTTGGAGGCCT
Organism: Conus ventricosus; assembly: GCA_018398815.1. Classification (NCBI taxonomy): domain Eukaryota; kingdom Metazoa; phylum Mollusca; class Gastropoda; order Neogastropoda; family Conidae; genus Conus; species Conus ventricosus. The sequence continues at coordinate 15,056 of JAFLJL010014374.1, read as the reverse complement.
GCGCTGTGTTGACGATGGGTACAGGCACGCGCAGGACACTCCATTAAGATATCAAG
>JAFLJL010014374.1:0-12500 GCA_018398815.1 Conus ventricosus | reverse complement strand
TGAGCGGTAGTTCTTCTTGCGTAGAAATTCTTCCGGCGAGTTCCATCCGTTCGACTAAAGCCAGGAGTTGATGGGGCAACTACCAACTGTACCTGGAGCGATAATCAGCCTTAGGTATCATAGACCGGGAGGTCGTGCGTTCGAGTCCTGATGAAGAATTTATACTCGATTTTATTTCATGGCAGAAGTCCACAATGCAGAAGTCCACAATGCTGAAGTCTACAATGCAGAAGTCTGCAATGCAGAAGTCCACAATGCAGAAGTCCACAATAAAGAAGTTCACAATAAAGAAGTCCTCAATGCAGAAGTCCACAATGCTGAAGTGTACAATGCAGAAGTCCACAATGCTGAAGTCTACAATGCAGAAGTATACAATGCAGAAGTCCACAATGCAGAAGTCTACAATAAAGAAGTTCACAATGAAGAAGTCCTCAATGCAGAAGTCCACAATGCAGATGTCCACAATGCAAAGGTCCACGGGGCAGAAGTCCACAATGCAGAAGTCCTCAATGCAGAAGTCAACAATGCAGAAGTAGAGAATGTAAATATGTTCGTTCAAGACCACCCATCTTATTTTGCACGAAAACCCCCATTTTCACATACAAATCACGTCCATCTCATATCAGTTTTGGCCAAATTTAACACCTTTTCACAAGCAAAATTAACGCGCCAAAACCTCTAAAATTGACGTAATTAGCACATTGAAACGGGGGTTTCCGTGTAGAATAATATGGGTGATCTTGAACAAACATATTTACATTCTCTCCCAGGGACATAAAATGAACTAAACAGGCTTGACAGTCTTTGAACGCTTCCAATCAATATTGCTGACTGGACCGCGCTTGCACGCGCTACTGCACACGAAGCCTGCCACCAATACTCCATTATTAATTAGTTTAGCTGCCCACGTGTGCACGTTCAACCAATCGACAGGGGGTATGACATCATTTCTCGCTGGGGACTTACGGGCCTGTTAACTAGCTGGCCAGAAAAGGCTGGAACGTCAATGGGTGAGGACATGTTTTTTAGCTTGCCGTTGCTCGAAACCAGCCCGGTCAAAAGAAGGCCTAATCTTTATAAACCAAGCAAGGGAAACGTGAAATGACAGTAAGTGAACTGGATGTTTTTAAGTAATTGTTTTGTCGAGAAACTTGATTATGAGCCAATTGACGAAGGCTCTTTTATGAAGCTGAAAGCATGACCGAAATTGCGCCTGTTTTACTGAAAGTCGGTTCTTAGATCAAAGCCGAAAATTGTAAAACTCTTCGGCAATCTTTGCTTTTAGGCCATTGGCTTGAAAGAACAAAAACTGTTTTCAAAAAATCTAATCCAAAAGCGTCCTGGGATAATTATTTGAAAAACGAAATTCTGATGGAACCCACGCTGTGTAGAAAACTGATAGAATTATCATTTTGTTTTTTTACTATCCAAAATTCCACAAGCTTGGAATTTCTATCCACAGCTTGTATGAGAAAAGAAGGCCCATTTAAAATATATGCAAAGCGACGTTGGTCTCTGTGTGTTTTGGCAAGTCGACTAAAGGCTAGCCGATGAGGCCAGACACGGAGACCAAGAGACAGCGCCGGTTATTGATCCAGGTCGTGTGACTGCTAGAGACAGCAGGCTCCGGCCTGAAGGCTAAAAATACTCCAGAACTGTGTCACTTGCCAGCAATCCCAGTAACCGCTTACGCGTGAACGGTGGAAGGCGACCACCGAAGCACAGCCTAAAAATAGAACCGCTCATGCGTAAGCGGTAGCCTACCCGCCGCATCCTAGAAAGGCCCTCCACAGAACTAAAAATACGCCAGAACTGTGTCACTTGCCCACCGATCGCCACGCCCTAGAAAGGCCCTCAACAGGGCCGAAAATAATACTAAGGGAGGTAACTCCTGCACACCCTCACCTCACCCCACCCCCACCCCACGCATGCACGTCCCACACCCCACCCACACCCCACGCATGCACGTCCCACACCCCACCCCCACCCCACCCCACCCACACTCACACACACCCCCACTCGCGTTTTGTCCCCACAAAGCGGCGCAGTAAACTGGGCCAAAACGATCTGGGATTGATTGGCCTAGTTGATTAAGCCACACACACCCCACCCCCTGCCCACGCACGCACGCACATATAACTTTTTCTGATTTTGCACAAAAACAAGAGAAACTGATTAATTAATTTTTTTAATTTATGATTTTATTCCGGTTTAAAAAATGAAGGCCGAATTAGCTACAGAGCTTATTAATATACTTTAGGAGTTGGATTGGGAGAGGGGGGGTGATAAAGATCAGTTAAAGAACAGGTTTGAAGAATTAATTACTGATCTTTTTAATCGTATAGACATGCGAGAAGATGTATTGGAAGCTGTCAGTAAAATACCAGATTCTTGGTCTCAACCAGTTGTAAAGTTGTTTGCCATTTTAGTTGATAATATAGCTCTTGAAGATGCTAATCTGACTGTTTCTACCAACCCTGAAGGAGTAGCTATTCGCTTTAATGAAGATCATGTTTTGCGATTAGAAAAGGCCATAAATAACAGCTGAATTTACAATTAATTTTTTATTTATTTTAGATTTAAAAATGGCTGCCGAACTCAGTGAATCTGATTTAAAGATTGTAATGAACTATTTGACGAAACAATGAAATTATTAAACATTGATTTTAGTGAATTTGGGTTTGAGAATGATGTAAACAATATAATAAAAGATAATAGTGAACTATTTAACGAAGCAATCAAAGTGATAAGCATTGACTGTAGTGATTCAGAAAAAGCTAAAATATTAGCAGGCGTTTTTGTAAGGCTAACATGTCTTGAAGTTTTGCGACACTTGGGGTGAAGAAAAAAAAACCCCGGGTTTTTCCCTTTTTTTTACATTTTTTTTTTTTATCACTAATTTGTGGTTTAAAAAATGACGACCAAAGAAAATTTGAGGATAGAAAACTAATACGATGAAGAAATATTTGGTAGGACAAACAATTAAGAAATATGTTTGTGAAGAGCTGAATATTTTTAAACCCCCCAAAAAATGTTCTGAAAGCGTAGCACCGTGTCTAAAAAACCCGAGTCTTCAGATGGAGCCGCCATTTAAAGTGTATTGCCGTTCGATTGATTAAAAAACCCCTGACATAAAAACATGCCAGTCGGGTTTTCAACTAAACAGAAAAATAATCAGAAAACCGACTTTAACTTTTAGGGGGCGACTTTCTTAACTTTAACCAGGAAAGTGAGGGGGCAAATTTAAGGGGTTCTGGCTGGTCTAAGGGACAGTCCTTGAAATCAAATTAAGACAAACAAAGTTTATCCTATAGTTGGAAATTTCTTACCTTCCCCCCCGGTTAGTTTTTAAAACGAGCAGTTTTTAAAAAATACAAATTCTGAAAACATGTGTTTTATGGGGAGGTTTTAGCGCTTTTATCCTGCAAAATCATGCAAACAGAGTTCTAATTATAAAGAAACAAAGATGCCTGAACTTTGTAATAATTTTTCCAGAAATTATGAATTATGCTCGTTTGAAAAAAAAACCCCCCCACTCACTGTAAACGTTACCCATGGTCTTAAAAGGTATGTGCTCAAGGGTTTTCCCCCAACGCCCTCTTTAGGCGAACCGTCAACAAACATGCAGATTTGGGGTCCTTTTTTACAGACGGCCCTAAGGTCATTATGTTTTAATTAGAAATAAGCGACTTATGGTTTTCATCAAAGAATCATGCTAAAAAAGATATTTGTAGAAGGTGTTTGTTAGAATCCCAACTATAAAACAGCTGCCGAACATAGAATCATTGTAAAATTTTTGTAGATGTGAAACCAAACCTTTACACCTAAACCGGGGGCAAAAATTTAGTTTAAGAATTTTACACAAAATGCAGATGGGCCCATACGGGGTTTATGCTGATTTTAAATCAATTTTTACCCGTACATCCCCCACAACAGCAAAAACAAAAAAAAAACCTTATTAACCCACCATCTTTTGTTCTTTGCGTTTTTTTTTGTTAGGTCAGATGGCCAACACCAACACCGAGATTTACAGGGGCCCCCAACGCGCTAGTAGATTTTTAAAGGGCAGATGAAACTAGTTCGCATCAATTACCCAAAACCAATTGAACCTTTCAGCTTTGTTATAAACCCCTGAAGACCAAAAGTTTGACTCTTACACACTGTTGGATTGTAACAGGAATTTTTAGAAACGCAGAAAGGCCCACGTCACTTTACGAAAGTTTAGAGGGGCCGGCACAACAATTGTAATTCGTTAAAAGGTTGACCCCAAAATAAAAAATCTATCTTCTTTCAAACTTCGGGGGCTCGTTTTCCATTTTTAGCAGCAGTAAATTCTGAATTAAGAGGGTTACCTGCATTGCACAGCTTCAAAAAAGTACATGATTTTTACTCTTGAGTTTATCCTTTTTGACTCACCCCCAACATTGTGGCTATTTTTAGATAAGTTAGCGGGTCCTAAAAGATTTCCAATCACTAAACAATATTTTGCCCCATTTTTGGGGGAAAAGGGTTTCCCTTTGAATACAGAACTCGTGGGATTTTAAAACTCACTTCCTCCAAAAAGTGCTTCTTTTTTTGGTTTAAGGCAAAAAAAACTGCCCCGACTATGAATACGCACAGAAACCGGAAAAATTTACCTGTAAAACTGGGCGATATCACGACAATATTGATGGCTGACGTGTTTTATTGGAAGACGTCTTTAAAAATTACAGATTACATGAAAAACATTAAATTAGATCATCACTTTACATCCTGCCCCGGTTTTTCCCTTGGGGCCTTTCTTAAAGTCTACAAACATTCGTTTGATTTTAATATCTGATCCCCACACCCCAAATGATTAAAGAGGGTTTTAAAGGGGGGGTATTAGCATGGCCTCACTTCCTTACGCAAAGCCAACAACAAATTTTTTGACGACTATGCCCCCAACAAAACCATCCAAAATTAATGTTTAGACGCCAACAATCTTAGGGATGGGCAGGGTCAACGCTTCCATTTAAAATTTAAAATGAAAAGGGCCTCACGATTTAAACACTGTGTTGGGCATTTTTGTCCAGTTCGCCGAAAAACAGCGGGGACAATCTTGGAAAAAATTGAATATCCCAAAGAAATTTCACGTCTCCCCCAAAAGATTACCCCCTCCGCAAAAAGATTTAAAGATGAGTCCTATTGAACCTCCTAAACTTTCCCAACAGGCCAAAATAAAAATGTTTGTCTTGCAGACTCCTACAGTTTTACCAAAACGGTTGAAACGACAGCTGTTCATAGAATAATTTTCTGTGATCAAAAGCCCTTTATGAGGCCCTACTCAGAAGAACACTGATCTTAGAAACCAACCATGAGCTTTAGAAAAAAACTTTTTTAAACTGATGAACAACAGCTGTTTTGGCAAAACCATGGAGAAATGTACACATCGTAAAATTTAAATTTTTACAAAGAAAACCAAGCAATTAATTTTCCTCTAAAACCCAAAATTCAAACTTTTAAAAAAAATTTAACGACCTTGGTTGGCATTTGATGAAAAAAAAAGTGTTAATTGGCAGCCGGGTTTATTGGCTTTACTGTTTTAGGCTGTCAAAGTTTATTGATGTTAGAATTTCTGTAGATACTTTAAACCCGGTACCAGAAGAAGAAAAACCTTTACACGACACTATATTTTTTTCTAGACGCCCCCCAGAAGACTTTTACAGGATTTAAAGCAGAAGTGGTAAAGGGGTTGATGGGGGGTACGACACATGCGGGCTATCTAAAGGCATTTTCCTTTCTTCAACTTTTAAAAAGAAAAATAATTGGAAGATAAGGAGAACAATGGGGGCAGTTATTTTAAAAAATATTTGGTTTGCGGGCAAAGATGTTAAACGTTGCCCGCCAACTTCGTAATGAAAAAAGTAAGGGATAAGTAAAAAGGGTGCAAAAAAAAATATTCACGTACCTACAAGAAACTCCTTTGAAACAAAAATATTCACCCTGTAATCTGCGCCCCTCTTTCATCAAGTAAACACAACGCTTTAAAAAGAAATCGCTGTCTCTAACAATAACAAGAACTTCGTCGTCCTTAAATTTTATATGCTGTAGGGGATTGGTAAATTTAAAAAATTTAAATTGACTGGGTTTGTTGTTTTAAATTAAGAAACCCAAATTTTAACAAGAACTTAATTTAAAAACATAACAGAACATAAATTTTTTACTTAAAGCCAACAAAACTTAACTTAGGAAAATAAATAGTACTTAAAAAAAAACTTTTATTTATTTTCCCTTTCTTTAAATTTTCTTGCATTACTTTAAAAAATACTTTCTATAATAAATTTCTTGTACTTATTTAGTTCTTAACTTTTACTTATCTAGTTTTTAAAAAATTTAAATGAAAAAGGGTCTAGCAGGAGGTTGACTTTTTTTTGCAAAGTTGGTCTTGTTTTCTGGGGTTTGTGGCTTTGTTGTTGTATGATGTTAGTATTTGTAGCTAAAACTCCCCCCCCAACAACGGGGCCCGGCAATACAAATAATACTCTTATCTTTTTTGTGATTGTGTTGTTGTTTAAATTGGGGGGTTGGGGTGACGGCGATGCTGTATTTTTTTAAACTAATTTTTTTTGTTTTGCGATGGTTTGATTTTCCAGTCTGTTCCCTTCAGCCAGTTTACGCCCCGCCCCAAAACCGTCCCGGATTTTGTCTTAGTAACCTCTCACTTTTGGTCATTTACGTGGGACATTTGCTCCCGCGGGGGGGCCCCCGCGGGGGTCCTGTGGGTCTTTTCCTGATGTCATTTTTTTTATTGCGATTAATTTAAAATTTATCAAAAATTTTAGTTTTAAAAATAATTAATCCCAGGAATGGGCAAAACACGTCCAAATCTGTAATGCATGTCATGCAAGAGTTTTTAGGACTTGTTTTAAAACCGGGTCTTGTGAAAGCAAATTTTTTTAAACTTTTCTGTCCCGGGCCATCAAAATTACTAACTTAGCATATAAAAATAAAAAGTTGCCTACCGATCTAACCTTTTTACCCCCAGCTGTGCTTGTCCAGGTAGACTTTTCCAAAGCTGATGAGACAATTGCGAATCTGTTCGACACTTAGTAACGCCCTAAATATGTCTAGTTTTTCCACCGCAGCCAGAGAGTATAAACTTTCTTTATGGCAGTGGTCTCCGGAGTGTCTGCTTGCCCCCCCAACTTTTTTTAGTTCGTCACAATCCATTTTAAAAGCAATAAAAAAAATATAAAACTTTTAAAACTGAGTTAAAGTTGGTTAATTTGCGTCCTATCGTTGGCGTTAAGTTTATTCAACCCCTTTCAAAAAATTTGTTAGGGATAAAAAACCCAACATGGGAAAGATCGAGATTCGCCAAAAATAGTTGCAAACCCTTTTTTTTAGCTTTAACAACAAAAGATTTTTGATTAAAAAGCACATAGGGCCTTTGTATTATGTTTTTTTAATTATTTTTTTTTTAAAAAAAGTGAGTGGAAAAAGATTTCACCGTTTACCACTCTGCTGTAATTTGCGGTTTGATAGGCTATAGTGTTTAGCAAAAAACAGTTTAAAATGAAGCCCGGGGATCTAGGAAGGTAGACATTTGGGGCTTTTTTAAAGGTTATTGTTGTAAAATTTCGCAGGGGTTGCGTCAAAAGACTTTCTTGTTGCACAGGGGATTATCCCAGAAAATATTAGTTCATAGAAAGATTAATTCATAAGAAAATAATTTATAAAAAAAAAATGGCGGGAGTAGTTATGATGGTAGGAGGAGCTATTGTTAATGCCTTGGCCTTCTCTGGAAGCAATTATATGTTTAGTAAATTGCGGTCCGATGAAGAAAGAGAACAGCATAACAAGGCAATGGAAGATTTAGCCAAGGCAAGAGACGCTTACGAGAAAAGACGAATTGCTCACTTAGACTTTATTAATAAAAAGTTAAGAGAACAAGGCCATGCAGAGCACACATTTACAGACGATGATGAGGCAATGAATGAGTATTACTTAGTGACAGGAAAGAAGTTTCTAACATCGCCACCACCAGAATTGTCTGACTTTATGAACCATCAGAAGAACAGAAAATAGCAGAAATTGGTTTTATTGTGGGTGCAAATGGGAGCAATCTATATTCTTGCACAAACAGTCTAAAAAACAATTAAAAATACAATTAAAATACAGTCCTTCTTGTGTAAAAATAAAATGCATTTAAAATATGAACAAAATATTATTCTCCTAAAGGTTATTGGAAAGGAAAGACTGCTATTGAAAAACTAAGTAAAGCTGCTAGAGTGTCTGAATCAGATGCGAAAGACTGGCTTTCAAAACAAGCAATTTGGCAAATATATCTGCCCGCTCCCAAAAGAATAATAAGGCCTAGATTTGTTAATTCAGTTCCTAATGACACCCACCAGATGGACTTGCTGTATCTTCCGCATGACAAAGTTAGAAGAAAAAAGTTTAAGTATGCTCTGACAGTTGTTGACATGCTTCAAGATACAAAGACGCTGAACCTTAACAGATAAAGCTCAACTGCTGTGGCTGTGGCTTTACAACAAATATACATGCGAGGCCCATTAAAGTATCCTAGGATGATCCAGGTTGATGATGGAAAAGAGTGTAAAAGTTCTGTAAACCAGCTGTTTTATAAAACATCATGTTGCAGTTAAGAGGGGAATCCCAGGCAACCATCGATCCCCGGCCCTAGTAAAAAACTTTAATAAAATCAAATTTTGGAACCCTGTTTACCTATCAATATCACAAAAAATTAAGGACAGAACGCCAAACCCCAAAAGGGGGTTTTAGGAATTCCAGCAGCCTACTCCCCTGAACAATGGGGGAATTTTTAAAGCAACGGGTTTTTAAGCCAGTAAACGCGATAAAATTTAAAAAAAAATTAGCATTACGAAGATGTGCATTGGACTAAAAAAACCCCTTGCCTTTGGCCCTAAAAGAAAGGGATACAAAAAAGCTCCTGGAAGCAGAAGGCGATTTTAAATAAGAGCTAAAAGACCCTTTAAAAGGACGTAGAGGGATATGAAATTTAAAAAATCAAAAAACAGACCCTCCCCTATTTTAATTTAAGAGAGACTCCCCCTTTTTCAGGGGTGCAACTATCTAAAAACCCTCCCCCAAAAAAGGATCGTTTTTTTCCCTGAAGAGCTGCAAGTTGCCCCCCCCCCCCCCCCCCAAACCATGATTAACAAAAAAAATAGTATTTATTTTTTTTTTTAAATTTTTTTTTGGCCTTTTTTGGGTTTTAAACTGATCTTTGGGGTTTTTTTTTCATTTTCTGTTTTAATTGCATCAGTGTCTCCCTGTCGGGAAGTAAAAGTCTTTCTCCCACCCCCCTTTAATTCCCAATTTTTTTTGTCGTCTAAAACCCCTCCGTCACCAAAAACTTCTGAAATTCTTCGCCCAAAAATTTTTTTCATCCTGTAATGTTTTTGCTTATTTTTAAAATCTTAATGAGCAAAGTTTGCTGATGCTGGGGTTACAAGGGCAGGTGTTTTTGTAATTTGGGGTTAATTTTTTAAAACAGCCCTTACAATCAAAGACAAGCGCCTAAACCAAAACCCAAGGCCCCCTAATGCTAAAAAAAGCCCGGCGCTCCACCCCCGGTGGCTAAAAGAGCAACACTAAAACCCAGCACTTACGCTAGCTAGGGCCGATAGCCGAAATTACATAAGAAAGAGTATTTAAAGTTTTACCCATATTTTTTTTCTAGTAACTCTATACTTACCCAAAGTCGTTTTTCTTTTTCCCTTTTGAAGTTCAGTTATTTGTTTTTCCCTAAACTTTTTAAACCTCCATTTTTAAATAAAAATTATTTTTAAAAAACTTTACATACCCTCTTTTTAAATTCCTTCGGCAGTACTTTCTTTAACAGAGTAAAACGCAATAAAATCAACAAAATTTAAATTTAAATAAAGTAAAGTACTGTTTTTTTGTCTTTGTAAACCCTTTCACAGAAACCGCCCAGATGATACAAGGTGTTTTTTTTTCCGCCTCCGTTTTTGTAATTGCAATACCGATTTTAAAAGGGGCACCCAAAGTTTTCACCCTTTTTTTTTGTATGCCTCGGGTTTAACGAATTTTTCTGGCAAACTGGGATCACCCCCCCTTTGGGAGTAATAAAAAAGGGCAAAAATAAATCGTAAATTTTGCCTAGGTAGGGCAGAAAGTTTTGGGGTTAAATTCTAAGCCTACGGTGTCATTCCCCACTTAGCGGACTTCTTTCCCCTGTAGCCTAATTCAAAACCCCCTGCCAAGTTTTTTTTAATCTTTTTTTTCTGTTGTGTTCCGGGAAAAAACCCCGGGGGGGGGGGCCCTAACAAGAAAGGGGCCTCATTAAAACCCTTTTCTAAAATTGTTTTCCTTATCAAAGTATACCAAAAGGGCTTCGTATTTCCAAACTTTAAACCCCCAAGAAATTTTAAAAGGGAAAAAACGCCCAAGCATTCTCTTTTTTAAATGAAGTTTGTTCATTTTCCCAAAATCGTTTCCCTTTTTAAATTTCTTACCCTTCTTTCTAGGGTGGGAAAATGCTGTCTTTTTTTTTGTTTTAAATTTCTGTTCTTTTTAAAAACCCCAAACATCGGAATTCAAATCCATAAACATTTCCTGACACTCCAATTTGATCAAAAACCGGCCCGTTTTCTTCTAGTCTTTTAAATCTACTGCCAAAGCAATTTTGGAGGCTAGGGGGCCCCTTTTTATTCTGGCCCCTGAGAAAATTCTTTTAAAAATTAAAATTAAAATTAAATAAACAAATTGTTAAAGGCAGTAAATAAAAAACAATCAAAAAAAAACCCAAAAGTAATTTGAACGGAGGGGCAGTCCGAAAACAAATTAGCGTGCTTAGTTTTTCTAACTGCTCTTTTAAATTTTTTTTTAAATCATCTTTGTCCCCTTTTTAAAATAGTTTTTTTACTTAAACATTCTTTAAAACTATTTGCCCTTTTGTAAAATAATTTCAACCGAATTTTTAAATGCGATCAAAGTCTTTTAAGACAGCATTTTATTTTTTAGTTAAAAAACCCAAAAGAAACTAAAGGGGTGTCGACCACTAAAAATCCAGCTTTTACAGAAACTTTTTTTTTTTTAACAATGTCTCGTTTTGCGGGAAAAGTCATCAAAAAAAATAAAACAAATGTTTTTAGTTGCCCTCAAATAGTCTAAAGAAATGTTCAAAACAGTCCCCTCAGTTTTTAAAAACCCAGGGTCAACTAAAAATATATTCTCGCTGTCCAAAAAAAACCTTTCCCTTCTTTGTAAGACTTGTTTTTGCCCTTAATGGGGTTTTTGGGAAATAAAACCAAAGTTCCGAAAGAAACCGTATATTGTTTTAACAAATAAAATACAATACAGTTTTCCCACCCCCCTTAATCCCGCAATAAGAGAAAAAGCGGGTCTTTAAGGGAAAAAACTTCCCAAACTAACCATCTGTTTTTAATAGGTTTTTTCTTTTTACATTTTAAAAAAGCCGCATTTTTTGCCTGTTTTCCTTCAATGTTTTAACTGAGCATCACAAAACCTAAAAATGCATTTTTTTTTTGGGGCGTTTTTTTTCCCTTTTGCTATCTTGTGAATATTTATTTTTATACCATCTTGCCCTACCTTTCCCACTTCCAAACAATCTGTGTAAAATTTAGATCTAAAATCCAGCCACAGCCCATATTTGGTTATTAAATAGTCTTTGAGTCTTACATCATAAAGGCGAAGTTTTTACATACACGATCAACTGCAGGATCTCTTTGCCTACCTCCAGCGAACAACTTCTTATTTCATCAAAGTGTTGGTGAGGTAAAAGTCCGCGCCCTGAATACAACTGATCAGATTTGCCATTTATTGCGCAGTCAACCTTCTCAATTTTTGGATTATAAAACTCTTCTGATTCTCTCCGAAAAGGAGTTGTTCCTTCAGTAACAAGAACAAAATTCCTTTTAAAGATTTCAGAGACTGATTTAGATGTGTGTTCCAAAGAGTGTCTCGCTTGTTTTCTATTTTCTGTAATGGCGTGTATAACGTTTTCATAGTAAAAAAACCGTTTTACTTTTATACTGAGTTAAGATTGTTCTGGCCAGTCCAGGGTTAGTAACAACATCAAACTCAAGAGAGATGTCACTAACTGCGTATTTAGCTAAAGGATCTTCAGACAGAACGACAGAACCGCTGGGATTAAATGTCAGATCATAAGAAAGTTTTTCTTTTAGTGCACCTTGGTAATATGGCATATGCGTCTTTAACAGCTCAAAATCTAGAGGGATGCAGAATCTGTTGCCAAATGCTTCTGCTACTGCCTCATCTTTAACATCATTCTTTGCATCCCCGCTTTAAGCCTGTGCTTGAGGGCGTTTGGGCTTTGTATTCCCTGATAAACTTTCTCTTTCCTTTCTTTTTTAGGCAGCCATAGATCAGAAAAGAGGGTAAAAATATCTGCCTCACTTAGAAACAAAGACTTCTCTACCCTCCAGTTTGATTGCTATATGTTTAACAATAGCCCTGCCCAAATTAGCAACAACAATAGCATTAGGATC
>JAFLJL010014373.1:7500-18411 GCA_018398815.1 Conus ventricosus | reverse complement strand
CTTCGTGACCTCTCCTATTCTCCCTTTATCTTTTTTTTGACGCCACGTCATACAAAACCGAGCTCTGGGTCATGACATATATATATATATATATATATATTATATAATATATATATATATTATATATATAAATATATATATATATATATATATATATATATATATATATAAACACAAGAAAAATCACTCGCACACTGCCGCACCAGCACTCGTGGCCAAAGGGAACCGAGTTGGAAGTCCGAAGACTTGATAAGAAGAGCAAATAAAAACTCAAAATCCAGGTAACATTGGCTTCAGATTTACGCTAAATTTTCGCCGTAGCTTCGTCAGAGCATCATGTCGTCTTAGAGATCTTCAACTAAAAAGTGACTTAAACCCATTCCAGTAAAACAGCACAGATTAAACATTCCTGTCTTTGGGGAGGAAACTGACTGACTGTGCTTTTTAGTTGAAGATCTCTAAGACGACATGATGCTCTGACGAAGCTACGGCAATGTTACCTGGATTTTGAGTTTTTGAGTTTTATTTTATTTTATTATTTTTATTTATTTATTTTATTTATTTATTTTATTTTATTTTTATTTTATTATTTGCTCTTCTTATTTATTTGCTCTTCTCTTCTTTATTTGCTCTTCTTATATATATATATATATATATATATATATATATATATATATATATATATATATATATAAAATCAGAATTAAAAAGCCACTCAGGACGTAAATTGATTCTTCCAATAAAACCAAAAACAACACAACCAAAGAGGGTGATGAAAGGATATCTTGTAATTGCACTAAAAAAGACCAGTGCCCTTTGAATAATAAATGTCTCTACAACAATATGTGTACCAAGCTACGGTAACAACAGACAGTGATAAAGAAACATACATAGGAATCACGGCTAACCACTTTAAAACCAGATATGCAAACCAATAAACAGTCTTTCAAAAATGAAAAAAATAAAAACCAAACAGAATTAAGTAAATATATTTGGAAGCTTAAAAATAAGAAAATAGATTACAACATATCATGGAAAATTATAAAAGAGCAACACCATACAACAACATTTCTAAAAAATGCAACTTATGTACTACAGAAAAGTGGCTGATATTATGTAAACCCCACTAGCATCCCTGAACTCTAAAGTAGAAATGATAAACAATTGCAGGCATAAATGGAAATTTTTGCCAATGCACCATTCCGTGGCACGTCCCCCCTGAACGCGCCCCAAAAAAGGAAAAACCGGCAGGCCACGTGCCACACGCACAGAACTCACACGCCCACACACCACAATATATAACACCGGTGGCGTGCCCAAATTGTATTGTATACCCTGAGGAGAGCGCTTTTAGCTTGAAACAAGCTTGTAGGTTTTAATCTCTTCATTTTATAATCCTATTTTAAACTGGTTATATATATATATTATATATATATATATATATATATAATAGAAGAGAGAGAGAGAGAGAGAGAGAGAGAGAGAGACACACACACACACACACAATTGAAGTAAAAAGGCAAACAAGCAATGTAAACAAATATAATCCAATATTTCGAGCGGCTGCTCTTTTTCAAGGGACGACAGACTGTGTAGTCACGTCAAAAGTGGAGTGACATCATCAGGTCGATGCTAAAAGAAAACTTGCGTCATGACAGTAATGTCATCACCAAGTGATGCAAAGTCTAACACACCACCTGTTGTTATTATTTTGCCCACTCCCCACCCCCAGTCCACCAATATACTAACAGCCCCCCCCTCTCTCTTTCTCTCTCTCTGTCTCTCTCATTCTCTCTCTCTCTCTCTCTCTCTCTCATCTCTCTCTCAGGTTTTCACTTTGTTAGTTGTACCAGAGGGAACAACTGAGTCACTATCAAATGCAAGGGAACTCGGTGCGTGTCACTAATAGTTAGTCATGTGTGTTTAGGCCTGTGGGTGCTTTGTTTGTAGTTTACGAATCCATAATTTTTCCCTGAGGTCTCTATGAATGTCACTGTCTATGTACTGTTTTTCAATTGGCATACAACGCATGTCTTGAAGTGAGTGGTTGTGCATGTTGAAATGATGTGTGACGTGGGTGCCTGTATTGTTCTGGATGTGTGACCTATGTAAGTAAAAGCGTTGTTTGAGCGAGTTGCGTGTTTCTCCTACGTATTGAGCTCCCTTGCACTTGGTGCAGTAGAGCAGGTACACGATGTTTCTTGTGCTGCAGGACATCTATATCTATATCTATCTATCTATCTATCTATCTATCTATCGAGAGAGAGAGAGAGAGACAGACAGAGAGAGAGAGACAGAGAGAGAGAGAGAGAGAGAGAGAGAGAGAGAGAGAATGTACACATAGATGGATGAGTATATATATATATATATATATATATATATATATATATATATATATTATATACAGAGAGAGAGAGAGAGAGAGAGAGAGAGAGAGAGAGAGAGAGAAAGAGAGAGAGAGAGAGAGAGACAGAGAGAGAGACAGAGAGAGAGAGAGGTGTTGAAGAATGTGCACATGCATAGATAGATAAACACACACACACACACACACACCACACACACACACACACACACACACATATATACATATATATATTTTAAAAATAGCTATCTCTCTCTCTCTATCTATTTATCTATCTATCTATCTATCTATCTATCTAGAGAGAAATAAGCATATATATATATATATATAATATATATTATATATATAGAGAGAGAGAGAGAGAGAGAGAGAGAGAGAGAGAGAGAGAGAGAGGGAGAGAGAGAGAAAGTAGGTGCACATAGATATACAGATACACACACCGACCCACACACACCCACACACATACAGACACCCCCACCCACACCCATTCAGAGAGAGAGAGAGAGAGAGAGAGAGAGAGAGAGAGAGAGAGAGAGAGAGAGAGAGAGAGATGGTATGTGCACACACACACACACGCGAGCGCGCGCACACATACTTACACATACGCGCCGCGCGCGCGCACACACACACACACACACACACACACAGAGATTAATGGCTCAATATGAAGTATTGAACATTGGAAGAGACACGCACCAAAGGGGACAGAGGAAAAGAAAAAGAAGGGAACTTATGGGTCGGTCAGGGAAGTGGAGGTGTGAAAAGGCGGAGCGTGTGTGTGTGTGTGTGTGTGTGTGTGTGTAGTGTTTGTAGTGTGTGTGTGTGTGTGTGTGTGTGTGTGTGTGTGTGTGTGTGTGTGTGTAAGTGCGTGCGTGCGTGTGTGTGTGTGTGTGTGTGTGTGTGTGTGTGTGTTGTGTGTGGGGCGTGGGGCATAGAGGCGGTAGAAAGCAGTGGAGGATCCAATAAAGAGCTATCCACCGAAGCGTGTCACGCAGTTCAATATATACACTAAGCGTATGACTCTCTCTCTCTCTCTCTCTCTCTCTCTCAGGAGAGCTTAACGGCACAATATCTATTCATTTCGTTTTCTATGTGCACGCGTTTATATTGAAAACACGTTGCATTCAACGGCGGGAATCATTATCCGTTTTCGATGAAGTTGGTGAGTTCACAAGAGCTTAGCTTTGTCTGTGGCTCTTTTGATGTTATTTAGCTTTGCCTGTTACTGTTTTGGTGTTATTTAGCCTTGCCTGCTGCTCTTTTGATGTTATTATGTTGTTGTTATGATGAATGGCACGAAAAGAAATTAATCAAAGACTTTTCTTTCCGTCTGTCAGGATAGTCAAGCGATCGAGCAATTCTTCAGAAAAAGCAAAAACTCGTTAAAACAATAATAACGTTGGCTTCTTTTGTGCAAGGTTCGATATCCACCTCTTTTGTGTGTGTGTGTGTGTGTGTGTGGTGTGTGTGTGTGTGTGTGTGCGTGCGTGGTGCGTGCGTGCGTGCGTGCGTGCGTGCGTGCGTGCGTGTGCGTGTGTGTGTGTGTGTGTCTGTGTGTGTGTGTGTGTGGTTTTCATATACAGCAGGGATTACAGGATAGTTAAGGCTAAACATCAATAGCATCCTTCATATCTTTCTTCTTCTTCTTCTTCTCTTATTAAATTTGGGGTTTGTTGTTGTTGTGTGTTGTTGTTGTTGTTGTTCTTCTTCTTCTTCTTCTTCTTCTCTCATTTTTTTGGTTTTGTTGTTGTTGTTGTTTTTGTTTGTTGCTTTTGTTGTTTTTTTCCTTCCTCTTCTTTTTCTCCTCTGTTTAAATTTTTTGATTTTGTTGTTTTTGTTGTTGTTGCTTTGTTTTTCTTCTTCTTTCCTCCTCCCCCCCCCTTTCCTCCCCCTTTCCCCCTCCCTCCTCCTTCCCTTTTTCTTTTTCCCTTTTTTCCTCCTCCTCCTCCCTCCTCCTCCCCCCTCCTCCCTCCTCCTCCTCCACCTCCCCCTTTCCTCCTCCCCCTTCTTTTCTTCTTCTTTTTTTTTTCTTATCTTTTTTCTGTTAAAAATTGACCCCTTGTTCTCTTGTCAAATTTAAAATTTTGGGTTTTTTGTTGTTGTTGTTGTTATTTTGTTGTTGTTGTTGTTGTTGTTTTTGTTGTTGTTGTTTTTCCTTCCTCTTCTTCTTTTTCGTTAAAATTGATTTTGTTCTTTTGTTTTGGGCCTCAGTTCTTTTTTTATTTCTTCTGCACCTTTTCTCTTTTTTTTCCTTGTTTGCCCCTCTCATCCTCCTTCCCAAAAAAAAAGAATGAAGAAAAGAGAGAGAGAGAGAGGGGGAAAAGATTTTCGGGTTGGATTCGGTGAGTGACACCGGCCGAGGGGAAAGTGTCTACTTGCGCCCCCGACTCATACCGAATGTGAGCTGTGTTCTATTTCCCCATTTTTTCCCCTCCCGTGCATTTCTTTGGGTTATTCGGACTGTAGCCTTTTCGCAAAATTTTTTTTCAAACTTTTTTAGTATACGTCTGCCGATTTTCCTCTTTTTTTTTTTTTTTTTTTCTTTTTTTTGTCTTTTTGGGCATTCGATTTGGGACATGGCCGCGAGCGTTCACCTGTCTTTTATAAAGTCAAGAACATTCCGGACACTGGAAAAAACCCCCCACCCACTTTTTGGGATTTTGTTTGGGCTGCAAAAGCACCCCCGGAAAAGGGTAGTTGTTGGGGCGCGCAGATTGGAGGGTTTGGGAAGTTTAACCCAGCTAGAAGAGGCGGGGCCCCTTCAAAATTTTGTGAAAGGTTTTTTCCCCTCAGAGGTTTTGTTACGGGAAAAAAAACACAAACCTTATGTCTTAAAGGGCCCAGACGGAAGGAAAAACCCCTGCTACAAAAGTCTTTATAGCCCAAAAATTCCCTTTTTTCTGTGGCTGACGTAAAATTGGCATCCCTTCCCAAAAGCGGGGTGCAAATTTCGTTCCCTTTGAAATGCAAAAGAGCGGGGGGACAACGATAAAAATGAAAAAAGATTTCTCACGGGACGACATTTTTTTTTATAACAGTCCCGTTGCCCCCCTTAGAAAACTTTTTAAAGTCACCCTTTTTCACACCCCGGGATCTCCCAAAAAAGAGCAGAAACTATGGAAAAGACCAAGGGGGTATGTTTTTTCCCTGTCTGGAAGATAATCACCATGAAATCGGTTTGCGGAATGAGGGGGGGTTTTGCAGGGCAGGTAAAAAAGACGGGACACAAACGGGGGAGACCCTGCTTGTGATCTCATGTATTATCAGCTTTGCATGGAAGGGTGGGGTGTGAGTGAAAAAAAATTTGGGGATAGAGTGAGAGGGGGAAAAGGCGGAGGATGAGAGGGGGGCGAGAGTGTAAGGGTGAAAAAGGGGAGGAGAAAAGTGGAGGAGGGAAAAAACACCCGCCAAACATGGACCCCCCGGCCCCTTCAGGCTACTTTGGGATCCTCCCGGAGTGCACAGTCCGCCCGCCCCTCGGGAAAAACCCCTAAGAGACCCGGCCTCGAGAGGGCCCCACCCTCATGAAAAAAAAGGGGAAAAAAAATAAGCAACAAAACAAAGGGGGGCTTTCCCCCGCCCCCGGGAAAACGCCCAAAACGACACTCTTTTGAGGGTGTAAGACGGGCGCTAACGTCGGGTATTGTTTAAATTGTTACATTGGGGAAGATGTATCGTTTTAAAAATGTTGGGGATTTTAAAACCCCCCTTTTAAATGTCAAAATTGATTTTTTCGCTAGGGGAATTTTTAGAAAAATTTGTGGGCCCAAAGAACAAATACGTTTTTAAAGGATGATTAAATGGGTAACGTCATGAATTGAAGGGAAAAGGGAAAAAAATATAAAAGAACCCCCCAATTTTTATTTTTTTAAAAAGGGGGGGAAATTTTTTTTGATCTGTCCCAAGAAGCCTTAAAACTGACATGAGAAATTTTAAGGGGAAAAAGTTTGGGGAGGAAAAAAGTTTTTTTAAGGGAAAGTACCAACAACAGGGAGAGGTCTTTTTGGTTAAAAAAATTTTTGGGGGAAATGCCCACGTTGGGAAAGGGAAAAAAATAAAATCTTGTTGGGTCATTTCCCCAGTGAAAATTTTGGAATTTTCAATTTAAGCAAAAAAATATCCCCAAATAATAGTACTAAAAAAAGGGGATTTTTTCAAATTTTGAAAAAAAAAAGGGTAAAAAGTACAGTGCCCAAAAAAATGATGTTGTTTGGAAAGATTTAATTTGTTTTCTTTGCAATCCCTTTTTGAAATTATCGGGAAACCCCCCACCGTGAAAATGATTTGGGAGGTCTTAATAATTAACAAAAGACCAAAGCGGATGCCCTTTTGGAGAGATTTCATGTAAATTAAAATGATTCCCCCAGGGCACAAAATTGCGGGCCCCTTTTATAGCACGTAGGTTTGGGATATTGTTTTAACAGGGGAAATTATTAAGGGATTGGTTTCTTGGATCATTAAACCTTTCCCAAAAAATCGGACTTAAAAGGTTTGGACAGTCGAGCTGAATCAGGGCTTATTCGTGGAAAAAGGGAAATTGGGAAAATTTCAAAACAGTTTTTTTAAAAAAACCAAAGTTTTTGTAAAAAATTTGAACAGTTATTAGTTTTAAAGGGAATTTAACGACAATTTTAAAGGGCCAATTGGGCCAGTATTGAAAAAAAGGGGAAATTTTGAAAATTAAAATAAAAACTTTTGTAGCAAATTTTGGAAAAGAATTTTTTCATCCCAAAAGGGGAAAAAACGATTCATAAAGTTAGACCTACTTTTTTCAAAAATTTAAAAAAAAAGCCCCTTAAAAGCCCCTTAAAAAGGGAAGAGTCCAAGCCCCCTATATGCTTTTAAAAGGCAAAATTAGAATTAAAAAAAAAAACGCTTGACGAAAAGGGGGCACAGAAAAGTCGAGCTTAGAGGGTAAAGATGGGGGAAGAACACTAAGTATTTTTTTGCAATTTAAAAAAAGCTGGGGGAAAACCCGAAAATTCAAAACCCAAGGTTGCAAAGAGAACGGAAAAGAATTAACAAAAACAAAGTGATTTTTCCAAGAGAAAGTCCGTTTTATAAAAAATGTACAGCCAAAAAACGGTGGGCAAAAAATGTTTAGAAAAAACCAAAAAATTTTTCAAAAAATCAGAATTTTTTCCACGTTTGGTGATGTTTGACGGGGCCTTATGTAAAGGACTGGTTACCCTTAAGGAATCAAAAAAATGCGCGGGAGAAAAACTACTTAATGGTCGGCACGGGTTGTGAGGGAATTACAGTAAAAATTTTTTAAAATTTTTTGGGGAAAATTGGGTAAATTGGTAAAAACCTTTTTTTAAAATCTTTTTTAAAGGGTTTTTACATAAAGAAAGCCCCGGAATCATCACTTTAATTACAAAAAGGGAAAAGACTTAAAAAGGGGAAACATTAACAAACTGGAGACCAATAAACCTTTGACTAATACAACTATAAAATTTTCCCCAAAAAGTTCTACAAAAAAGAAAAAAATTTGGTAACTTTAAATTCTAAAAAAATTAAAACCGTCAGGTTGGAAAACTAAAAAGGTTTAAAAATAGCAAAAATTTTTAAGGTCCATTGACGATTTTAATAAAACTTAAACACACGTAATGAGGGGGGATATTTCTAACAGTAGACCCACTGTAAACTTGGTTTTAATTTCCAGAAAATTTTTGTTACACGCATTTGATGTTTTTTTTGGGGTTTGGGGGACTTTTAAAAGGGGGGGTTTTATGGGTTTTTAACAACCCGGGAGTTCAAACAGTAATTAAAATTTAGGCGGGTTTCCCCAACCTTTTTATATTTTTCCCGTGGGGTCAGACGGGTTTCCCTTTTTTCCCCCTCGCGTTTTTATTTGGGGGGGAGAGTGCTTGCGATTTAAAATTAGAAACGTTCTTGAGGGCATTAAGTTCCATTTCCCCCTTGCACCAAACCCCGGTTTATATTAAAAAAAAAACAAAAGGCCCACCCACACAAAACCCTTTTTTTTAGAAAGAAGAGCATGCTTACCGCTTTAGATATAATAAATGAAATTTTGAAAGAATTTTGGTTTAGATTAAATACACAAAAAAACTAAGGGGTTTTAAATGGGGAAAAAGAAGAAGAGGAAAATATTCCCTTTACTTTTGGGCATAAAATAAAATATTGGGCCCTTTTTTTTGAAAAAAACCAAAAAGGCAAAGAGGGCATAAAGACAAAAAGGTCTCTAGATTAGAGGTAATGAAATTTCCCTCATTAAGGAATGGAGTAAACGGGACCCGAGTATTCAAGGGAAAATTGTGGTTATAAAGACCCTTTTTTTTCAGCCAATTTAATACGTAATACAATCTATAGGTCTTCCCCCAAAAGGGACTAAATAAAAAAAATACAATACTGTTTTTTTTCCTTGGCAGAAAAAACAAAATAATAGGGGGGCATTTAAAATTTAAAAAAAAAGTGTTTGGGAAAGGGGTATGGAGAGGGGGGCTTAAAAGTTAAAAAAGCTTGAGCTAAAAAAATAATTTTTTTTAAAAATGGCAGGAAAAATGTTTTAAAAAGACTGAAAAACATAAAATGGGTTTTATTCCGAGAAAGGGGATTTTTTTGGAAAAACTGGAAAAAGGGGAAAAAAATCTTCCATATCCAAATGGAAAAAAAAAAATATTAAAAAGGGTTTAAAGAAAAGACAATGGAAAATTTTGGGAAAGAGGTTTAACGACTTAAATTTTGAGAAAAGTCTTCATTAAGAAGGAAAAATATTTTTTCAACAATTTTCAAAAAACAAAAAACTTCAATAATTAACTCACCCACAAACACAAAAGTTGTTCTTTCCAACTTGGGAAAAAAAAAGGAAATTTAAAATTAAACGGTCATTCATTCTCGAGAAAACCGTTTAAATCACTTGGAGGAATTTTAAAGGGCAAGGGTAGGGCTAAACGGAAATTCGTACTAGAATTTTAACATTTTAATTTTAAAACTATTCCCAAAAACCTTTGGGTTTTAGTGGGTACAGAACGGGGAAAAAGAAGAAAGGAATCAAAAAAAGCGAGGGGGTCAGTTTAATAGGAAAGTAAAGGGTATTGGAATTATCTGTAACAACAAAAAACCAGTGACCCATGTGCGTCTCAATTTTGGGTTTAGAACATTTGGGTCGACCCAGATACATCTATTTGGGCAAGACGAAAGACGTTACAACAGAAAAAGAATTTAAAATCCCCGCCTTGGAAAAACCCGCATAATATTTACCCTACTAATATTCCTTTTAAATAAAAAAAAAAGTAAAAGGGAAAAAAATAAGTGTTGTATTGTCCCGAAAAATTTTAATTTTATTGAGCATTTTTTTTATGATTTCCCACCTGTGCAAAAAGTTTTTGGGTTTTTTATCGAAGATTTTTTATACGTTAAAAAAAGTATTTTTACTAAAGCTTTTCAGTTTTTGGGGCATACTTTTTGGTATAAAAAAAAAATTTTATCTCAAAAATTTGCCCAATTCCCAAAATTTATTAATTACATGATTCTTTTAGCTAAGGGGTGTATTAGTATTTCAAAAAAACCCCTTCTGTCTTCTCTTACAACATATTTTTTAAAAAAAATTTAAAAATTAGAAAACCCTACCCCTCCTTTTTTAATAGACTTGAAACACACTATCTGATGCAGAAATTTTTGATATCTTTACAGAAACAAATTACCGTAGTTGGGAAGTTGTTGGGAAACCGGGGTGCTTCCTTTTTTTCTGTCTCTCTCGCCCTGTTCCCCCCCTCCCACTCTTTCTCTCTCTCAAAATTTTTCCCTTTTTCCGTTTGTCTGTCTGTTCCGTCGGCTCGGGTTTTGTTTTCTTGCCCGGGCCATTTTTTCTGTCTGTTTGTCCCTTTTCCATCTCTCCTTTCTCTTCTGGGTTTTGGGATGAGGTTTCCTTCTTTAATGTTCTTTACCCCGGCACAAATCGGTCCCACCAAAATGTTTGTCTGACTGGGTTTCTTGTCTCCCTCCAATCCTCTCTCTCTCTTTCCCTCCCGTCTGCCCGTCTGCTGTTGTTGTCTGCTGTTTTGTCCTCTCTCTCTCTCTCCTCTCTCCTCTCTCTCTCTCCCCTCTCACGCGCGCCCCTCTTTTCCTTTTTTTAACTATTCTGTATGGGGAGTGTGCATGCATGTTTGGGTTTCTTCCGGCTGGGCCAGTGGCTCAATTTCCCTTCCCTTTTCTCCTTTTGGGGTCCTTTTCCCCCCCCCCCGCCCCCTCCCCCCCCCCCGTCCCCCCCCCCCCCCCCTCCCGCCCGGGAAATCCATCTCCTCCCCCTCTTTCTTTTTTGGGGCGGGCCCTTCCCGCCCCACTGCTGTCCCGTCTAAACCCGCGGGGTTTTTCCCGTCCTTCTCCTTCTTCTTCTCTTCAAATTTTTCTCTCCCCTTTTCTCTCTCCCCCTCTCTCTCCCCTTTTGTTCCTTTTTGTTTTGGGTTTTTTTTTGGGTGGGGGTTTGGGGGTTTTTTGTAATGGTGGTTTGGGGGCGTGACGTGAGGAGAACTCCGGTTGGGTAAAAGGATGGGGGGTCCCGTTTCCCCTCTTGGGAACTGGGGGCC
>JAFLJL010014372.1:61573-68030 GCA_018398815.1 Conus ventricosus | reverse complement strand
AAGACACTATTGCCATACGAAAATGCTGTTATAATGACCGATTTAGCTATGTTTTACATTACGCTTTATGTTTTAGAGAGGAACAAATGTAATGAAATGTTATAAACCTAAGTGTGTTACTTTTATTATCGCCAAATGGGCATCATTCTTTTTCTTTTTTTCTTTTTTCTATATGTCATTCATTTTAAATAGCATAAACACTTTCATGTTACGTGTCTCATGTGGATAGGCTGGAGGCCGCACATAAAAGTCACGAGTTCACGATCTCTCTCTCTCTCTCTCTCTCTCTCTCTCTCTCTCTCTCTCTCTCTCTCTCTCTCTCTCTCTCTCTCTCTCTCTCTCTCTCTCTCTCTCTCTGTAGCACCTCAAAGAGTTCACCAAACTTGTACTCAACACCAACTCAGTGATTTGCATTGAGCTACCTGTCACCATCACCCATCTCTCTTGGCTGATGAGATCGTCCACAACTTTACCAAAAGCTCTGGTCTCCATGTCTAAGAGACTGAAACTCAGTTTGGACTGGAAAAGGGAAACCAAAAAACAGCGACAGAGAAATGAACGTCAATCTGTCTAGGTTGGAGAGGGGTAGGTGGTCGGTGGGTGGTAGTGATAGTGGTGGCAGGGGTGACTGAAAAGAAGGTCGTGGAGGTTGTTATCGCAATCCACATCTAAAGGACGACGGCCGGAAAGAGACAGAGGAAGGTCATTATCCCAGGACCGGAAGCGGCTGATTGAAGTGAAGGTGGAGAGTGACACCCAAGGGGAAACCACTCTGCCTGACCATTGACTGGCCCCACCAGACGCACGCCACTGGCACAGCCTTGAGGCCTTTCAGTGGAGTACGTGGAGACTGTTGGTCCTCCATTGGAAATAAACGACACCAAATCTTGGAGCTGTCAGTTCCACCAACTTCTCGTAGAAAGGATCCCCAGTCACGCGCCCCAGTTAAAAAAAAAGTGTATAATGACCTTTACTTCATGCAATGGTGGGATAAACATTTATCCTCATGATATTTCCCTCCTGTTTTTTCTTGGTTATGTTAGGGTGAGTGGTCGGCTAAGCGGTGGAGTAGCGATGTTGCAGTGAGATATGGTGTGTTCAATTCCTGCCATCACCCCCATCCCCCTAAACAAAAACGAGGGGGGAGGGGGGGGGGGGGTAAGGCCCCTTTTGACGAATTATTGGTCTGGTGGTATCTATGTCTGATTAAGAAGCTCCCATCCTCCACCCCTTTACTTAGATGATTTTCCAGGTTGTATTGTTGGTTGTGGTGTACAGGTGTTAGGAGGGGGAAGGAGAGAGAGAGAAAGAGAGAGAGAGAGAGAGAGTGGGGAAGAGAAAGACAGAGGGAGATGGGGAGGGGGAGGGAGGGAGAGAGGGAGGGAGAGAGGGAGGGAGAGAGGGAGGGAAGGAAAGAGAGACAGTTGGAGAGAGAGTGAGAGGGAGTGAGAGAGGGAGAAAAGGAGGGAGAGGAAGAGAGTGACAGAGAGAGGAGAGGGAAGGAGAGAGGGAGAAGTAAGGGGGGGGGGGAGAGGAAAGGAGAGAGGCGGGACAGTGACAGAGAGCGGCGAGAGAAAGAGAGAAATGAAAAAAAAGAAACAGAGGCGGGACAGAGATGGAGGGGGTGATGGAGGGAAGAAGGAGAGAGATAAGTAGAGAGAAAGAGGGGGAGAGTGAAGGAAAGGAGTGGAGATAGAGAGAGACAGAGAGAGAGGGAAGAAGGAGAGAGATAAGTAGAGAGAAAGAGGGGAGAGTGAAGGAAAGGAGTGGAGATAGAGAGAGACAGAGAGAGAGGAAGAAGGAGAGAGATAAGTAGAGAGAAAGGGGGGTAGAGAAGTGAAGGAAAGGAGTGGAGAGGATAGAGAGAGACAGGAGTGAGAAGGAGGGGAGAGAAAGGGAGAAGAGAGATAAGTAGAGAGAAAGAGGGGGAGAGTGAAGGAAAGGAGCGGAGATAGAGAGAGACAGAGAGGGAGGGAAGAAGGAGAGAGATAAGTAGAGAGAAAGAGGGGGAGAGTGAAGGAAAGGAGTGGAGATAGAGAGAGACAGAGAGAGGGAGGGAAGAAGGAGAGAGATAAGTAGAGAGAAAGAGGGGCAGAGTGAAGGAAAGGAGATGGAGATAGTAGAGAGACAGAGAGGGGAGGAGAAAGGAGAGAGATAAGTAGAGAGAAAGAGGGGGAGAGTGAAGGAAAGGAGTGGAGATAGAGAGAGACAGAGAGAGGGAGGAAGAAGGAGAGAGATAAGTAGAGAGAAAGAGGGGGAGAGTGAAGGAAAGGAGTGGAGATAGAGAGAGACAGAGAGAGGAGGGAAGAAGGAGAGAGATAAGTAGAGAGAAAGAGGGGGAGAGTGAAGGAAAGGAGTGGAGATAGAGAGAGACAGAGAGAGGGAGGGAAGAAGGAGAGAGATAAGTAGAGAGAAAGAGGGGGAGAGTGAAGGAAAGGAGTGGAGATAGAGAGAGACAGAGAGAGGGAGGGAAGAAGGAGAGAGATAAGTAGAGAGAAAGAGGGGGAGAGTGAAGGAAAGGAGTGGAGATAGAGAGAGACAGAGAGAGGGAGGAAGAAGGAGAGAGATAAGTAGAGAGAAAGAGGGGGAGAGTGAAGGAAAGGAGTGGAGATAGAGAGAGACAGAGAGAGGGAGGGAAGAAGGAGAGAGATAAGTAGAGAGAAAGAGGGGGAGAGTGAAGGAAAGGAGTGGAGATAGAGAGAGACAGAGAGAGGGAGGGAAGAAGGAGAGAGATAAGTAGAGAGAAAGAGGGGAGAGTGAAGGAAAGGAGTGGAGATAGAGAGAGACAGAGAGAGGGAGGGAAGAAGGAGAGAGATAAGTAGAGAGAAAGGGGGAGAGTGAAGGAAAGGAGTGGAGATAGAGAGAGACAGAGAGAGGAGGGAAGAAGGAGAGAGATAAGTAGGAGAAAGGGGGAGAGTGAAGGAAAGGAGTGGAGATAGAGAGAGACAGAGGAGAGGGAAGAAGGAGAGAGATAAGTAGAGAGAGAAGAGGGGGAGAGTGAAGGAAAGGAGTGGAGATAGAGAGAGACAGAGAGAGAGGGAAGAAGGAGAGAGATAAGTAGAGAGAAAGAGGGGGAGAGTGAAGGAAAGGAGTGGAGATAGAGAGAGACAGAGAGAGAGGGAAGAGAGAGAGAGAAAAAGACAGACAGACAGACAGACAGACAAACAGACAAACAGACAGAGATACAGACAGACAGATAGAGAATTTTTAATCGCCCAGTCAGCCGCAACTGGCCATATGAGGGCTGTCGTCTCCTTGAAGTCAACTCTCAAAATAGATTACAAAAGAAAACACACAAGCAAACAAGTAAATAAAGAAACACACAATTCATTGAAATGATTCTGCTTCATAAACATACCGGAATTTCATTACGTTCTTTCTTCCGTAAACCGTTCATCACTTTCAAAAACTCAAAAGTGACATACCGTGTGAATGTCACCCCAATACAGATCAGTTGGTAAAGCACCGGACTCGTAATCCTGATGATCCTGGGATTGCTGGTTCGAATCTCGTCAGGTCGTTTTGGAACAGGGGGATATTTCCCTAAGAATTAACTGCTGGTTCTCAATCCGTTTCCAAGAAAAAAGTCATTCGAACGAAGCTATAAACCGAGGTTCCGTGTGTGAACGCACGCATGCATACGAGTCTGCACACCATACGTAAAATCTCATCATCAACGTTCGGACAAGATGGCCATTTGGGCCGTTGGTATGAATTATACGTATTCAGATATCATACAATCCCTATAAGATCCAAGGAATGAATGAAAGTCTGAGGGAATGGTATTGAACTGAATGAAACGGGAAACGAATGATTTAGCGCCAGCAGGCAGCTGTTCCGTCGGCTATACCCTGGTAGGCATCCTGTTGTGTAAATGTGAAAGTGGATCGTAAAGCTCTGTCTTAGAGCTCTCTCTCTCTCTCTCTCTCTCTCTCTCTCTCTCTCTCTCTCTCTCTCTCTCTCTCTCTCTCTCCTCTCTCTCTCTCTCTCTCTCTCTCTCTCTCTCTCTCTCTCTCTCTCTAGCTCAATATGTATCGACCTATGTATGAATCGACCTATGTATGTATGTATGTATGTATGTATGTATGTATGTATATATGTATGTATGTATGTATGTATGTATGTATGTACGTATGCATGTATGTATGTATGTATGTATGTATGTATGTATGTATGTATGTATGTATGTATGTATGTATGTATGTATGTATGTATGTATGTATGTATGCATGTATGTATGCATGTATGTATGCATGTATGTATGCATGTATGTATACATGTATGTATACAAGTATGTATGCATGCATGCATGTATGCATGCATGTATGTACATAACCATGTATGTATGTATGTAAGTATGTATGTATGTATGTATGTATGTATGTATGTATGCATGTACACATGCATGTATGTGTGTATTTGGGAATGCATGTATGTACGTATGTATATACGTATTTATATATGTATGTATGTACGTACCTACGTGCGTATAATAGGTGTGTATGTTGTATGTATGTATGTATGTATGTATGTATGTATGTATGTATGTATGTATGTATGTA
This sequence comes from Conus ventricosus, assembly GCA_018398815.1. Taxonomy (NCBI): domain Eukaryota; kingdom Metazoa; phylum Mollusca; class Gastropoda; order Neogastropoda; family Conidae; genus Conus; species Conus ventricosus. The sequence continues at coordinate 63,468 of JAFLJL010014372.1, read as the reverse complement.
TGTATGTATGTATGTATGTATGTATGTATGTATGTATGTATGTATTTGGGAATAGATGTGTGTATGTATGTATGTATTTATATATGTATGTATGAACGTATGTACGTATAGTATGTATACATGTGTGTATCTATGTATGTTTTTTGGGAATACATGTATGTATGTATGTATGTATGTATGTATGTATGTATGTATGTATGTATGTATGTATGTATGTATGTATGTATGTATGTACGTACGTACGTACGTATATTATGTATGTATGTATGTACGTACGTACGTACGTACGTATGTATGTATGTATGCATGTATGTATGTATGCATGTATGTATGTATGTATGTATGTATGCATGCATGTATGTATGTATGTATGTATGTATGTATGTATGTATGTATGTATGTATGTATGTATGTATGTATGCATGCATGCATGCATGCATGCATGTATGCATATATGTATAGATGTATGTATGTATGTATGTATGTATGCATGTGTGTATGTATGTATATATGTATGTATGTATGCATGTATGGATGTATGTATGTATGTATGTATGTATGTATGTATGTATGTATGTATGTATGTATGTATGTATGTATGTATGTATGTATGTATATATGCAAGCATGTGTCACGGTACAGACAAGAAGTGATGGCAGGAATCGAACACACCATATCTCACTGCAAAATCGCTACTCTACCTCTTAGCCTACCACTCACCCTAACATAGCAAATAAAATATCAGATGGACACATCAAGGGAATAAATGTTCGTCCAACCATTTGCATTTTGCTCGAGTGCTATAAAGGTCATTATGCACTTTCTGACGTTGAGTACGGGACTGGGAATACTTTCTACGAGAAGTTGTGGGACTGACTGCTTGAAGCTTTAGTGTCGTGTATTTCCAATGGAGGACCAACTGTGTCCACGTAGCCACTGACAGGACTCATGGTTGTGCCAATGGCGTGCATCTGACGGAGCCAGTAATGGTTGGGCAGAGTGGTTTCCACGTGGGTGTCACTCTCACCTTCACTTCAATCAGCCGCTTCCGGTTCTAGGATAATGACCCCCTTCCTCTGTCTCTTTCAGGCCGTCGTCCGTTAGATGTGGATTGTGATAACAACCTCCACGACCTTCTTTTCAGTCACCCCTGCCCCTAACACGACAACTACCATCACTCACCCACCTACCCCCTTTCCAGCCTAGATAGCTTGATGTTCATTTCTCTGTTGCTGTTTCTTGGTTTCCATGTTTTAGTCCAAACTAAGTTTCAGTCTCTTAGACACAGAGCCCAGAGCTGTTGGTAATGTTGTGGTCGATCTAATCAGCCAAGAGAGAGAGAGAGAGATGGATGATGGTGGCAGTCAGCTCAATGCAAATCACTGTGTAGTAAGTTCAGTGAACTCTTTGAGGCAAAACGTGCTACAGAGAGAGAGAGAGAGAGAGAGAGAGAGAGGAGAGAGAGAGAGAGAGAGAGAGAGAGAGAGAGAGAGAGAGAGAGAGAGAGAGAGAGAGAGAGAGAGAGAACTCGTGAACTTGTGATTTTAATGTGAGGCCTCCAGCCTATTCACTTGAGACACGTGACATAAAATTGTTTATGTTATTGAAAATGAATGATTTATATAGAAAAATGTTCAAAAATAAAGGATGCTCATGGAAATAAAGGATTATCCAGACCTTGCATTTTTCTCCACAGTACTATGAAGGTCATTATAAACTTTCTTACGTGGAGTACTAGACTGGGAATGCATTCTACGAGAAGTTGGAGTCACTGACTGATAAAAGTCTTGGCGTTATCTGTTTTCAATGGAGGACCAACAGTATCCACGTACTCCACTGAAAAGGCCGCAAGGCTGTGCCAGTGGCGTGCGTCTGGCGGGGCCAGTCAATGGTCG
>JAFLJL010014372.1:34073-59073 GCA_018398815.1 Conus ventricosus | reverse complement strand
ACACACACACAACACACACACACACACACACACACACACACACACACACACAGAGGGATAGAACTTGTAGACCAGGACCTTGTCTTACAATCCATCCTTGTTGTCACGAGTTTGTCGCGAGGCCTACGACGTTCGACCCACCCAGGGTGGCGGAATTACTTATTTGTTTATTGTCGTTGCTGTTGTCGTGTATCCGTCCCCTTGGGGTGGCTTGTGGTGCAGTTGCACCTTGGTGTGGTTCAGCTCAACTTCGGTTTGCTTTCTCTCTCTCTCTCTCTAATTCCACCGCCCGTGCTATTCATCCTGTAAGTTCACGGGTGGCCGGTACCTTTCTCTCGAACTTTCTGTCTGTCGGCCTCTCGCCTGTCTTTTTACCTGTCGCACGTGCTTCGTTTCTTTTAGTTTGAAGTATGCTCACTCTGTGACGCAGCATGGCATGTTGGCCGCCATTGCTGAGGGAGGTTAGCTCTTCACTCGAGCGGAAGATGTCTCTGGGGGCGCCTGCTCCAGTCCTGGTTCTTTACCTTATCGTCGAGAGTACAGTCAGTACTTTCAATTCCTGCAGTCGGCCTGTAGGAGAGGGACATCATTTCTTCTGTTTCCGCATCTTCGCCTCTGTCCTCTCGACTGGACAGAGGGTAGAGAGAGTCCTTTGACCCGCCTCTTCGGGGTCACCCACGGGTAGCTGGTAAGCATCAGTTTCGTGGTCTGTTTGTTTTGGTTTGTTGTTGTTAGCCGGCTTAGTCTTCTCTTTTGCGCAATTTTCTTTTGTTTTCGAAATTGTAAGAGAAATATTGTGTGAGACCTTTTCTCCGGTTAATTCCATCTTTAACCTGGCCATTCTAAAATTTTTCCAAAATTCTTTCTCCTGTTTATGTATCTGGTGATGCGGTAGTCGGTGGGGAAGGGAGAGAACCTGGTGATTCAGGGTTGGAACTTGCTTGGTCTCGCTCGTCCGCCCCTGTCACATTCGCCGGACTTTTATCCTTCGGCCACCGTCCGTTTGTGTGTGCAAGGAGAGCGAGTTTTATGTTCACGAGCGTGCGTGCGCATGATTTGTCGTTCGGATGCGTGGTTGGAGATTTGTGTTATTTTGAAATGTGTTTATAAAATGTGACAGTTGTGCCATTGAATTATTATTTGCAAATGTGGTGGCAGTTATTAAGCGATGGTCGCTGTGTTGATTTATTTCCTAAGGAAGGAAAACGTTAAGCGTGGGTAAGAGAAGGGTGAAGATAATTCATATTGTTTTATAACCTGTTGATTTAATGCAGTCTTTTACCTGCATCGTGTGAGAAGACTTGATTCAATGGGTGTACTGTGCGCGTTTAATACACTTCCCCTCGCCCATCATGCGAGTGGCTGATAAGACTTGACAGCAATGGTCAGACGGTACTGACGGCAGGGTTCCAGTACCCTTCTTCCTTCCTCCTTCCTTCTTCTTTCCCTCCTCTTCGACTCTCCTCCCAGCTACGTCCTCCCCCCCCTCCCGGGGGCTTCACCTGGAGCACGATCTGGATGGTGCCACGTACTGGTCGAGGCCACGTTCTGGCTGAGACCACGGACGGGATGGTGCCACACGCTGATCGAGGCCACGCCTTGGTCGGGACCGAGGGCTGGTAGAGACGCCCGCCGTCTTGACTGGCCGGCCTGGACCCCCGTCCAGGACCTCCAGTAACAGCTACGTCCCCCCCCCCCCCCCCCGGGACACGCTCTTCACTGCCCGCTTGGAAGTCGAGGGTGTCGGCTTTGGGCGACTCCCTGCGAGAACCAACCCGGCTCGGAGCACCTAGTGCGACAGGGTGCTCCCTGCGGACTTGACAGGGGCAGGGATGTGGACGCACTCCGTGGTGTGAGAAAGGGTCAATACTGGAAATATTTCTTTATTAATTGTGTACATGTCATATGTGCGGGAATGCTGTAATTGTGATTGTGTACGTCGTATGGTGAAATATTTATTTATAATCGTGCATGTTGTGGGTGTGGGAGTGCTTGATTGCGATTGTGCATGTTGTGTGCGTTGGAGTGCTTGATCGTGATTGTGCATGTTGTGTGCGTTGGAGTGCTTGATCGTGATTGTGCATGTTGTGTGCGTTGGAGTGCTTTATTGTGATCGTGCATGGTGCGTGTGTTGGAATGTTTATTTTGCTGGTGTGAATAAATGGGGTGTTGTATCGTAATCTTTATTGTGTGGTCTCTTGCGGAGCGTGTGAGGTCAGTCACTCCCTTCACTCCCACCTAGACCGATCCTGTCAGGGCAGACCTCCAGGGGTCGGTCGTGACACTTGTCATGCATATGTTATATCGACATGTATCATTCATGCTGACAATTCACCATAGTAACACTGTATTGTGATTCTACAAGGACTAGGGAACTATTCATAAACGAAGTAATGGCATTGTAAGTTGTCAAATAGAATGAACTGAAACAAACACATTAACACACAGAAACCGAAAGAGAGAGAAAGAGAAAGAGGGGGAGAGGGTGATAGGTAGGGGGAGGTGAAGAGCGATGGTAGACAGAGTGGGAGAGGGGATGGGCAATTGAATTTAGTAGTTTACATGTTTAGACGGTGTATTCAGTGTATTGTTTACAAGAGACTTTGCAAATGGACGTTAATGAGACGTAACAGGTTTACGCAAACGTTTCTTGAAAAGTCTTAACGTATTCGTCTTTTGTAAACGCGGTGGATATGGGTTCCAGACATATATCCCAGAGTAGGTTGGGTTTGTTTTGTATTGATCTATGCGTGGGTAGAGGAGAAAAAAAGGGCATTGATATAACATGGAATGGTATCTGTGGTTTTTTTAAATCCATTTACTTAGTAAGAGGAATCATGTTCAGTGCTTTTAATTTTTCATATGTTGTTAGAGGTTCGGCTGGAAGTCTGCCCGTCCATGGAGAGAATTCAGCCTTTTTGCGGACATCTCTACTCCTGTCCTATACTGATATTATATGTGCGTTAAGGAAACATTTAAGCGAAGTACTCTTGACATAACCCTTTAATTGAGATATCAGGATTTTTTTTTTAAGATTATCTTCCAAACATTATTGAGACGAGACTGCCATTTCAGTTCTTTATCTATCATTATGCCTAAAACATGATCCTCATCTGCCTGTTTCGATAGAAGTACAATTCAATTGTAGTGTTAGGCAGAGGAGAGTCAGTTGGTGCTTTTGGCGGGTGACTATAATCATAGAATCGGTTCTGGCTGGGTGACTATAATCATGCTGAGTCAGAGAACAGTAAAACACGGGGTCTAGCTCAACCGCTCTCAACCAGTTTCGAGCGGTTGACCCTAGACCCCGTGTTTTACTGTTCTCTCCTAGTAAACCCTAGAAACAAACATACTGTGTAGGATTATCCGTTTTCAATACTAATTTACTAAACTTTTCAGATTTTAGTTTTTGCTTAATCCTGCATTTTTCCTGATCATTTTCAATAACATCATTTTCGCGCAAACATTCATCAAATGAGTTTCTGTCTTTCATGTGAAATAAAACTACAGTCTTTAACTGTTCTCTAAAGTCTTTTAAAACTGAGTTATATTTTTGACATAAAATCCACACACTTATCCCAGCATGTCTTGTTTACTGACTGTGTCTCTGTCACTGGTAATATGAGAAAGGTAAATGATGGGGGCTACACCCCTAATTGCTGGTGCTCACAGTAAGAACGTGTAAAGGGAGGAGATGATAGCGCTTGCGTCCCACGCGCACCTCAATCAACTAGGCCAAGTAATCACATAGGGTTGTTTGACCTAGCGGTACCTCACCATTTCACATTGGAGGCCTGCGCTGTACGGACGTGTTTGAGTGACTGCGCTGTTTAGACGTGTGAGGGAAGTGATTTTACCAGAAATATTTATGTCTCAAGACAGCATTTTTTCAGAATTAGAGAGAGAACTTCTGGAATCGCAAGTTGCTCATCAAAATCTATTAGATTTCTCAACACAGCCATCAACTTTAATTCTACCTGACATGGATCAAGCTTCTACTTTTCAACAAGCTCAAAATCTCCCGTTACCACCGCCAACACCAACGGAATTGTGGACAGAGGAAGAAATGCTTATTTTGCAAGAGAATCAAGACTACTTTAAAAAATGACAGAAATAATTGAAAAGATTAAAAGGGAAGGACCACAGGATTTGCCACAGAAGCCTAAAAGAAAGCTTGAGCAATTGTTAAAAGAAAAGAAAGGAGACAAAAAAAGGAGAACAGATCTTTCAACGCCGCAAGAATTACATGTCTATCTTATGGCAAATCAGGCTGTCGTTCAATCAGCTATTTTCAGAGAAGCTTTTACTGATAAGATATTTTCCGAAACAGCAAATGAAGCTGAAATTGTGGAAAGACTACAAAAAGGGATGAGAAATTTGAGGAGGCAAGATGCACAGTCCTTGTTAATTTAGATTCAGTTTGGTAACTTCTTGATTTTGTGTAAACAATGGCAGGAAAATGAAAGGAAAGAAGGGAGAACGAAGGAAACTTGGGCTGTTTGGTTGAAAGCAAAAACCGGGTATTCTGATGTACACGTATGAAAATTATGTGCCGTTGCAAGTGTTCTTTTTGGATACACAGGGTTTTATGCTGTAGGCCTTCCCTTTCGTTTCATTTCTGGCAAGCTGAATGAAATTAAAACCATGCTCCAAGTGCCGGAATTTGCACAGTACTGGAAACGAGATCCGCACATAGCAATTACAAGCAAGCTCCAGCAATCCCAGTAATCGTTAACGGTGGAAGGCAACTGCCAAAGCACAGCCTAAAAATAGAACCGTTCACGTGCGTGAACGGTTGGCCTACTTGTTGGCATTCTTACTCCTGCCCCATGCCTTTTGCTGTTGTGGTTGGCTGCTTCAACGTTTACCTATTCGCCTGCTTCAACGTTTCACCTATTTACCTGCTTAAAGGCTGTCTCAGACGGCCGCTGAGAGAACTTTGAAGAGATCTTGTGATTATTGATTCAGGACTCTGATAAGTGATTTTGGCGGCTGTCTCGAATTTACGCCGTTCAAGTTGAACCCCAAAAAGCCCCTCACTTTCCCCCACACACCTTCCCGTCTATTGTGTGAATGATTTCTGTGCGTACGTGCGTGTGTGTGATCCAGATCATGCCATAAGTCACCCCAAGTCCTTAATTAAGTCACTCCAAGTCCTTAATTAAGTTCTTAATCAAGTCACCCCAAGTTCTTAATTAATTTTTTAATCAAGTCACCCCAAGTTCTTAATTAAGTTACTCTAAGTTTCTACTTAAGTCACCTCAAGTTCTTAATAAGTTCTTGATCAAATCACCTCAAGTTCTTAACTTAAGTCACCTCAAGTTTGTAATTAAGTCATCCCTAAGTACAACCAAGTTCTTATTCAAGCCACTTATAATTATTTATTAAGTTCTTAAAGTGTTATTGCATCTGAAATGGATCAAAATGATCTTTTGTTGTTGGCGGTTTTGGCATGCTTTTTTGTTCGGCTTCTGTATTTAGTGGCAGAGATTGTTTGGACTGCTTCGGTTTTCGCTGTCGTTGTTTATATATTTTATAACCGTAATAACCACCCCCAGCAGCAATGCCGCCAAAAATGACAATTGCTTTAAGAAAATTCCATGAAGACTTTGGCGGTGTAGGCACCCCTGTTGTTGTAAGTCTTGAATCAACTTGTTCTCGTGTTTTTATAGCTGGCGTTGAAACAACTGGCTGCGGCTCTAGCACTTTTTCATTATGGGCTATAATCTGTGATTGTAACTGTTTTTTTTTTTGGTTTTTTTTTTGTTTTTTTGTGGCATCAGTTATCGGAGCAATGGAGCACCTAAGGCGGTGATTTTTTTTTTTTTTTTTTTTTTTTTTTTTTTTTTTTTTTTTTTTTTTTCCTAAGGCTGAAATCCACCTCTTCATTTTTTGGTGCGTCACACTGTCCTCTTCATCTGCCAAAAAAAAAAAAAAAAAAAAATTTCCAGTACTAGCTTTTTTTTTTTTTTTTCTCTCTTTTTTTTTTTTTTTTTTTTTTTTCTTCTTCTCCTTACATACCATGCGTAGTCTGTTATGATCTCTTATAAATGGACATAGTCTTGCCGTTTTCTAGTGTTTTGGCGTTTGATACAAAATGTCTGGGTTTGTTAATGTTCTGTGTGGGTTTGTACTGACACTCTCACACTGAAAATGTGCTGCATATACAAAGAGAACAACATAAGTGAAACAAAAAACTTAATACTTAATTAATTTCTTTTCTTTCACATCACCCCCTAAGAAAAAAAATTGAGAGAGAGAGAGAGGGGAAGGAGAGAGAGAGAGAAGAGAGAGAGAGAGAGAGAGAGAAGAGAGAGAGAGAGAGAGAGAGAGAGAGAGGAGAGAGAGAGAGGACAGACAGACATACAGACAGACAGAGGCGGCATCATAGAGTTGTACGTAGAATTTTTTACAAATCGTCCCACCAGTTGGCTAGTCTCCAATAAGGCCAGCCTTGTAGCGAAACGAAAGGGTCCACAAGGAAGGCATGAGGAAAGCCAAGAAGCGTGACAATTCTCCCCCCCCCCCCCCCTTTTTTTTTTTTTTTTGTGTTTTTCCCTCACTTCCCCCCTCCCCCACCGTCGATCCCACCCTCCCTCCCCTCCCCAAATCTCCAGTCTTCCCCTCTCCAAGCCCACATCTCCACCCCACCCCACACCCTCTCCTCCCTTCTGTGATGAGTTTTAGTATTTGGGATACAAAGCTTTGGTTATACAGGGACTTGTGTTTTATGGTCGCTTTGTTACAATTAATTCTTTAAACAAAAATAAGTGGCTATCATAAAAGATAAATAGCATACCAATGGTATTAAAATTTTTGTGTGTGTGTGTGTGTATGCGCCTACGCATGTGATCGGCACTTAAGGTTTGCGACTGAGCAACTGAGAGAGAGAGAGAGAGAGAGAGGAGAGAGAGAGAGAGAGAGAGAGAGAGAGAGAGAGAGAGAGAGAGACAGACAGACAGACAGACAGACAGAGACAGAGAGAGGAGCAGACAGACAGACAGACAAAGAACATGATGCTACTTTGGGGCAAGTTGTCGGGATCACGAGGAACGATATTTCATTTGGCATTCAAATATTAAGTATATGGAGAGAGAGATTTTGTTTTCTTTGCTATACTGACACTCATTTTACCGATCAAGATTATGTTGTTTATCATTTTCAAGGCGTCTCTGCTTAAGGATCGATTATCTACTCCCAGCAGGACGTCACGTAATGACAGTTTTATCTGCATTCCAAACAGACCTTGAGTGTAATTTTCGATCCTTTTCCAAAAAATAGAAACGGGCGGGCACTCGTAAAAGAAATGTTCGATATAATCAACTTTATCCCTACAGGTGGAGCATCTGTTATCATCCACTAACTTCATTTTGTGTAGTAGTATATTTGTAGGGTAGATATTGTGCATTATTTTCCATTGTAGTTCCTGTAATCGAACTTCCTTGTTGCAACGTGAGGGAGTGTCCACACATTTTTATCAATTTCAATGTTCAGTTTTCTTTGCCAGAAACCAATAGCACAGGGCTTTATATCTGCCCTTCCTTTCATTTTATTACGTAAAAATTGTAGAATATTCTTTGGTTTGGTACAAAAATTATATACTTCGATTTGTTCTGTGTATTCCGAATTAATCGTTCCGTTTCGTTGACTAATCCATTCTTTCCATTGCTTTGGGAGAGCGTTAATTACCGCGTTTAGTTCGAAAATAGTGATGGCAGGACTTTGGTCTATTTTTTGTTGTAATTCTTCTATGTTTAAGAGTCTAGATTCGCTCAGGTTCATTAAATCTTTTATTCTCTCTATTCCACTATTTTTCCACACATGAAAAAAGACAGAATGATTCTTATATTGTATTAACCTGTTATTCCATATTAGTTGAGTTTTGAAGTTGTTTATATTTACTCTTTCCATTGCTTTTAGCGTTTTGTTCTCCAAGTAAGTGCAAAGAACTTTTTTCCAGAATTCGCTTTTGATTTTACCAAGAGCTCTCTGCATTTCCATCGGCTTACAGTTTATTTCATATATTAGGTTGCCGCTTGCTATCTGGTGGTAATACCACTTGGGAATAAGACTCCAGCTATCATCATCCCCTGACATGTATAGTTTACCTATCCACTGAAGATAAAAACACTTTTGTAGTTGACATATGTTGGTCATTTTAAGACCACCGTGCTCATAGCTGTTTTCCATCACTTTTCTCTTGACCTTTTCGAATGCTCTTTTATTTGAGTACTTCCTTTGCCAAATGAATTTATACAGAGTACGGTTTATCTCAGTGAGAATATTTTCTGGTAATCCAATTGATTGCATTACGAATATAAACTGGCTTACTAAGAAACTCTTTACTATGACTATTTTTCCACGTATACTAAGATCTCTACGGCTCCATAATTTTATAAGACTATGCATTTTATCCAATCTTTTTATCCAGTTCTCTTCAATATACTGGGCTCTTGTATTGTTTTTAAAAAATAGCCCAAGAATCTTGATTTTGTCTGTAAGTTCAAACGGTATGTTTTCTTCGTCGTTGTGAATACCAATCCGCAAGGCTTTGGTTTTCGTGTGATTCAACAGAAGACCTGAAAATTTTGAGAATTCTGTGACAATCGAAGAGGCGTTTACAATGTCTTCTTTGTTTTGAAGAAAAAGTGTCGTATCGTCGGCAAATTGTTTTATTTTCAGTTGTTCAGTTTGTTGTCCATTGTGATTACACTTAGGTAAACTTATTCCGTTTATGCTACTGTTCCTAATTTTAGCCGCTAACAATTCAACTGACAGTATAAAAGCGAGGGGCGAAAACGGACATCCTTGCCTGATTCCGCATGTTACTGGGAATGGTTGGGAAATCCAGCCTCCATGATTAACACTACAAAAAGTATTGCTAGTAAGAATTGCTATCCATTTAATAAACTGTTCGCCGAAACCAAAGATATGGAACGCATTTAACATGAAAGTACGTGATATTGAATCAAAGGCTTTTGAGTAGTCTAGAGCTAAAAGATAACCAGCTTTGTTTGTATTGTTTAAGTACTCAATGACATCGTCGATTGTTCTAATAACTGTTGATATACTCCGACCTTTAAGATATCCAACTTGGTCTTCATTAATTAATTTTGATATTACTTTGCTTAATCTTCCTGCCAAGACTTTTGCTAGTATCTTATAATCAGTGTTCGTGAGTGTAATTGGTCTCCAGTTACTCAACTGTTCACGCGCTAGCTCTTTCCCTTTATGTAACAGAATTATTATACCTTGTTTCTGTGTGTATGACAAGTCTCCTTTTTCAAACGACTCGTTGAAACAGGACGTTAACAGAGTTTTTTATTTTGTCCCATAAGAATTTCATGAATTCTACAGTTAAGCCGTCACAACCTGGAGATGAGCCATTCTTCATTGCTTTCAGAGCACAACTTACTTCTTCTGTAGATATTAGTCCTTCACAAAAGGCTGCTTCCTCATCATCTAGCGTAGGGAGTTGTACACCTGCAATGAAGTTATTCATAGTTTCCTGTATATTTTCTGTATCCGTGCTCTGGTTATATAAATTAGTATAATAATGAGTTTGTTCTTCCAATATCTTTATTTGGTCGGTTATAACTTCACCGTCTTCTCTTTGTAACCTTGTGATTACCTTTTTCTTACCCCTTACTTTTTCTAGGTTTACAAAATATTTTGTGTTTTTTTCCCCTTCCTCTATCCATTTTACCCGAGATCTAACCTGTGCACCCCTAGCTTTCTCAAGAGCTAATATTTCTAACTGCTGCTTCAGTCCAAACATTTCCCGTTGCGTTTGAAGATTAGTTGGATCGCTAACTATTTGTTCTTCCAGTTTTTTAAAGCGACACTGTAGTTCCAGTGTTTCATTTTTCTTTACGTAAGCTTTATACTTACCATACTCTGTACAAAACTCTCTTATTTTAATTTTGCAAGATTCCCATATTTCTGTGGGCTTACTCTTTGTTTGCTGGTTAATTTCTACAAGAGATTCATCTAGTATTTCGTTCATACGCTGTTGAAAAACCGTGTCTTGTAAATAGGAATTGTTAAAGCGCCAGTAACCTGGACCCTTGATGAACTGGTTATTATTTAGTTCAGTCAAAACGGCTTTATGGTCAGTGTTTGGAACCATGGTTACATCACACGCGAAGCAAAAAGGCAATAGTTCTTGGTTGACGAAGCAGTAATCTATTCTACGTGCGATGAAGGGATGCTGTTTGCACCATGTGTATTCTTTTTCCGTACCGTGAAGGATCCTCCAAACATCAGTTAGGTTGGAACTCGTTATCAGTTTGTTAAGACTGTCTACCTCATTTTTGAATGTGGGTGACCTGATATGACATCGAGTTCGCTGTCTACTGTGCAGTTGAAGTCACCAGTTACCATAAGTTTGTTATCCGAGTACTGACGTATGATATTCTGTAGTTCTTGTGAAGAAACGCACTTTATCAGCATTATCGTTCGGTGCGTAAATATTTATGATGATGACGTTGAGTTCTTGGGTTTTTTACTGAAGCTATCAGAATTCTATCGTATTTGTTTTCTATCTGTACTTCGCCGGAAAAATGCTTGGAGACTAAAATGACTTCCCCTCTACTGTGCTTTGTTCCTTCATTATGTATGATTTTCCCTCCCACTGCTTTTCCCAAATATCAATGTCTTTTTTTGTAATGTGTGACTCTTGGATACATATGATATCACATTTTCGTCCTTTGAAATAGTTAAACATCGCCTTTCTTTTCATGTTGTTTCTTAGCCCTCTGGCGTTGATAGACAATACTTTCAAAGCGTCCATCATAAAACATAAATATGTTCCGGCATTTGAATCACATTTCAGAGCTCTTAGTCCATTGACATAGCTAGGTCCGTCAAACGAAGAGGCAATGAGGGGGGGGGGGGGGGGGCTAGCCTATGTGGTCCTTCATTTCATGAAATACGGTGTCATCGTCGTCAGTGTCACAGTCCGTGTGTTCCGCTAGTTTCGGACGTTTGTCTGTCTGGTCCAACGGGGAATCCTTGGACTGGGGTCGTTTTACCGATCCGGAGCCGTTCCTTCTATAAGTTTTTAGTGTAGTCTGTCTTTGCTTTTTCCTTGATCTGCTGCGGTCCAAGGAACTGTCTGTATTGTTCTTGGTTTTGTCCTTTTCACTGTCGTCCACTCGGTGTTCGGTCATGACACTGTCTTCACTGTTTTCAGTCGTGTGCTGTGCATTGTCTGTTGTCGTGAGGTTGGTTGTAGCATGACTTGTAGTTTCGGCATGCATGCCACACACAGGATCTCCAGCCTTATGTCCGTCGTTGAAGCACTGTCTGCATTTAATTGGGTTTTTGCAGTCTCTAGTGCTGTGGCCCTTGGAGAGACAGTTGCGGCATTCTGCATCTTGCTGCTGTCTGACAAGCTTTTGCTCTTTATGGTACAGACTGGCTCGGAACGGGCCAATCTGCATAGTTTTTGGGAGGGGCTCGATCGGAACTCCTACGTAGAGGAAGCGTCTCCCTGTTTTCCAGTGAGTCAATCTTCCTCTCTCGTCTCTGTCTCTTTCTAGGATGAGTTTTGAGCGGACCGAGACCCCTAGCTGTTTAACGGACTGCAGCAGCTCGTCGTCAGAGAAGGAAAGCGGAACGTTCCCAATGACGAGTTTAGTCGCTGGCGCTGATCCTCTCTCTCACCTGATGTGCCGCTGATCGGGTCTCTGATGAGGAAAGGGTTCTGGCTTTTCACGTTGATGTGAATGCCACAAAGAGAAAACCCCTGCGTTAACAGTTTCTGTCTGATGGTAATGTTACGGGGATAAATCCTCCACAAGGAGCCTATTCGTTGAGCTCCGTCCATACTGTTGTGACCGCAGACTTTTTCCGCAGCGGCACAAAGTTCGTGCGTTGTAAATGATTTTTTATCGAAAGCTGGCAGCTCATTGTTAATTACAAAAACAGGCAAGGAACGCTCACCTTCGCTCTCCGACGACATCTTGCAGCAAAACACCGCGATGTCAACAAAAGTCAAATCACAACGACGGTGGGGGAAGAAAAAAAAAAGAAAAAAAAGAGTGAATGAGGTAAAAAGTGTGGTGGGAAAAAAATACACACCCACACAAGCTGATATTCTTTGAAAGGAAGATACAAGCAATTCTGAAGAACAAAAACAACTTCAAGTGAACTACGTAAACATAGCATTCATTGAACAATGCTTCTGGTCAGAGCGGTGGGAAAAACACGTCCTGCTGACTTCAGCGTGAACACTCGTCTCCGTGATTGTAACTGTAATTTTCTTTGTTTGTTCCACTCTGCTACTCCTTTTCCTGCTGCAACGCGCCCAGGCTTTTTACTGGTCACTTTCTCCACCTGATTCAATGTTTTCTGATTCTGCTGATTTTCTGGCTCAGTCATTTTTAAGGGAAACAAAATCTATATGATTAAAAGTAATTAATCCCATGATTAGCGGCGACAATAATGTTCCAAATCTGTAATATAGATCACATCCTAGAGACTCTAATGACTTTGTTAAAACTGGATCCTGCGTTATAATCATACATAAAGTCTTGTTCAGAATCAATGGGCGCAAATTTACTTACTAGTTTTGTGTACAAACTATAGCCGTTTGCCCTACGCTTTTTACCATTCTTAATCCCAGTTGCGCTTCATACCTGTTATGATACTTTACAATGTCTTGTGGCGACATTTGTTGAATTTGTTCTATGCTGAATTCATTTCCGAGGAACTGTTTTGTTTTCCCACATGCTGCCAAAGAATACAACCTTTCCTTTTTGGGCATAATAGCTTGGTCATCAACTTGATCATTTGTAATCATAAGTTCAGGAAGGTTTAGGCTGCCCTGTAGCTGTAGTAGATCATCGCCGTTCATGTTTTTTTTATTAATTATAATTATTTTATTTTTTTTAAAAATGAGCGCCGAAAAAACAGTTACCAGCCTTGCATACCATTCTGCTGTTATTGGAGGCCTAAGTGCAGGATACACAATGCTTGGTAAAAGCTTGTTAAAAATTAAACCAGCAGATCTTGGCAAGCTAGGCTTTGAGGATTCAGCAAAGCTAATTGCTGTTATAGCAGCTTCATTTGCTACGAAATATTTTCTAGTTAAGCAAGGAATAATTCCTGACAGTATCAATATGTAAAATTAAAAAAAATACATTTATAAAAATGGCTTCATTCGTAATGATGATAGGCGGCGCTGTGGTTAATGTGCTTGCTTTTAGCGGAAGTAATTACGCATTTAGTAAACTGCGGGATGATGGTGAGAGAAAAAGACATAACAAAGCTATGGAGCAACTAGCAGTTGCACAAGATAACTATGAAAAGCAGAGAATTGAGCAGTTAGATTTTATTAATAACAAACTGAAAAAACAAGGACATGCGGTTTACACATTTAAAGATGTTGACCAGGCAATAAAAGAATATTTTCTTGTAACAGGCAAACCAATCGAGACATTGCCCCCGCCAAAATTCAGTGACTTTTATCCTGCCATCAGAAAAACAAAAGATGCAAGAAATCGTGTTTATCGTCTTTGGTATGACCGTTGTGTATTTTGTTGCACATAATATTGGCTGAATAAAAATGAACAAAATTATTATTCGCCAAAAGGATATTGGAAGGGAATCACGGCAATAAAAAAGTTAAGCCAAGCAGCGGGAGTTAGTGAACAAACAGCAAAGGAATGGTTATCTAAACAAAGCATTTGGCAAATTTATTTACCTGCACCTAGACGAATACAGAGACCACACTTTGTGAATACAATACCGAACGACACCCATCAAATGGACCTTCTATATTTACCCCATGATACGATTAGACGAAAAAGATTTAAGTACGCACTGACAGTCATTGACATAGCTTCAAGATACAAAGATGCAGAACCATTAACACAAAAGAGTGCTTCTGCTGTTGCTGTTGCCATACAACTGAATACCAACGAGGCCCGCTAACTTATCCTCGCATGATTCAAGTCGATGATGGAAAAGAATTTAAAGGCCAAGTGAATCAATTATTGTTAAAACATAGAGTTACCATTAAAAGAGGCATCCCAGGAGTTCACAGATCACAGGCTTTAGTTGAAAACTTTAACAAACAGTTATCTGAAAGACTTTTTCCTACCAGTATCACAGAGAGCTGATTGACAATTCTCGCAACACAGAATGGGTTAGAAGACTGCCCTCAGTTTTGCGCGCAATGAATAATGAAGAATGTAAAGGCATCGACTCCAGGGTCGTCTAAAGCCAGTACAAGCAATCAAAAAACAAACAATAAATGTTGCTGAAGACTCCAGTACAACCAGCAAACTATTACCGTTTGGTTTAAAAGTAAGGTACCTTTATTTACCGGGGGAAGCAGAAGGGACACTTGCATCAGGGCAACAGATCCAGTTTGGAGTGTTGATCCATATGAAATAAAACGAATTGTAAAAATGAATCCGCCCGTGTATTATTTACGAGAAATTGACACAACAAAACAACCGCTCCTCAAAGATCTTTTGTGAAGGAAGAACTGCAGATAATCCCACCAGACACAGTTCCAGTTGCTTAATTAATTTACAGAAATATATTTGTGTCTAAAATGGAAGCTTGGAATGAAGCAAGAATGATAAAGGAAGAGACCTTGGAATTGATACAGGAATCATATGATACGAGTTCTACTATTAAGGAAAGACTTGTGAGGGTTCACCAACACATGCTAAAACATCCAGATCACCTACAACCCAAAATCCCAAATTTTGATTGGGGAAAAGAATATCTTGAAATAATAAAAAAAATTCGAACACATCAAGCAAACATGAAAAAAGATTTAGCTGAATTGGATGATGATATGATTGAGCTTATAATAAAACTTGAGGAAAAAGTTTTCTCCTGGCCCGAAATACTGTATATTTTCGGTCTTAAACCAATAAACTCCTTAAACACCGTTCCAGTTGCTTAATTAATTTACAAAAATATATTTAAGACTAAAAATGGAAGCGCAGAACGAAACAAGAATGATAAAGGAAGAGACCTTAGAATTGATACGGGAATCATATGGCACGAGTTCTATTATAAGGAAGCATTTATGAGGATTCATCGGTACATGGCAAGGCATCCAGATCACCTACAACCCAAATTCCCAAATTTTGATCATCAGATATGGGGAAAAGAATATCTTGAAATAATAAAAAAAAAATTCGAGCACATCAAGCAAACATGAAAAAAGATTTAGCTGAATTGGATGATGATATGAATGAGCTTATAACAAAACTTGAGGAAAAATATGAAGAAGGTATGTATTTATGACGTTCTCCAGTGCCCAATTGCATATGAAAACTCTGGTTTAACAAATACTCGTTTAGTGTTTGTTCTATCTAATGACTTCTTTGTTACAACAGTTGTGTTGATCTCATGTAGATTAGATCGTAGTTTTACGTTGTCATGATGAAAAGTATGTTTATTGAACAATGCTTCTTTGTAGTTGTCATGTGATATGTTTGACTGCACAACACTGCGAGATATTCCCTTTGCTTTCTTAATGGTTTTCTCCTGGCTCGAAATACTGTACATTTTCGACCTTAAACCAACAAACTCCTTGATCACCCCTCCAGATAATTCATCCTTCATCTTTCCTAAAACCTTAACAGTTGAATGCAAATGCGAATCTTTAGGGTAATCAGATGTGTCGTACCATCCTGCATGCCCTTTAGCTACTTCTAATTCCATGTCTTTATAGATATCTTCAGTAGGGATATCTATAACAAAACTGTCTGTATCTGTGTAAAGTACTCTGGACTCTGGATACGTGGGTTTAAAGTAGTCATAAAGAAATTCTAACATCAAAAGCTTTGATAATTCTAAAACAGTAAACCCAATAAAAATAGGTTTGTCCAATTTGACTTTATTTTTCTTCATCATTATGCCAAAACGCTGATCATGAAATCTTCTAAAGTCCTGATAATTAGGTTTTGAAGTCAGCTTAATTGCTTCGTTCTCTCTGGTGACCAATCTAACATCTTTACGCTTGTGTGGATTTTCCATAGTCTTTCCGAAACAGCTGTTGTTCATCAGCTTGAAAAAGTCTTTTTCCGAAGCATCTGTGGATTTAGTTCTAAGATCAGTGTTCTTCATGATGTATGGTTTCATGAACTGTTCTTGATCAAAAGCAATTATGCGATGAACGGCTCTCAACTTTAAACCATGTCTTAAATAAAATTGTAGAAGTCTGTAATGACAGACATAATTTTTTTTTGCCGCGAAGATTAGGCACAAGTTTAGGCGGCTCTGTTGGATTCATCTTTAGACTTTCTGCTGCTAATGGGTAATCATTATGCAGGTCATGGAGTTCCTGAGGATATTCTAAGTCAACTTCTAGAATGTATCCACGCTGATGATCTGGCGACAAACTGCTCAACCACTTTAATGCTCTTTGAATATTATTCGTACTGCCGTCTGTGTACATTTTAAAGTTACGTAATGGAAGTGATTGCGCCATAGCCCAACCATACAGATTGTTTGCATCTAAATACATGAGATAGTTAGACCTTTTACTTGGATCATAATCATCTAGGTATTTGTTGTTTGCTTTACAGTAATGATGCGACGCCATACTAATTCCTCCACGCAATCCGTTTTCAATCATCTGAATCATTGGCAGGTCAGACAATAAATCAATCTGTACTCCAGTAAACTTTAAGAAAGCATCCCAACTCATCCCGGGCGCAGAAATGTAATGCGCAGGATCCAGGCTATAATGTTTCATGCAGGTCTTTCTGTAATTTTCAAAGACGTCCGCCAACAAACATGTATCAGCCATCAAGTATGCATCATGATAGTCTCCCATCGTTTTACACTCTAACTTCTGCCACGCTTCTTGAGCATGCTGGTAATCAGAATCACTAATGTCCTTTCCTCTGAGACTAGAAAAGAACGCGCCTTTAGGAGGAAGTGAATCTTCGTCAAACCTTTCCCAACTGTTCATGTACTCATAAGGGTAAACGCCCTTTCTAACGAGAGTTGGGTCAAAATATTTTTCCGTTATTGGGCAGGAATTTAAGGACATAGCCAGTGACTCTAATGATCCCATCAGGTGCTGCATAGAGTCATAAAAAGACATGTTATTTAAAGTGAAACACATGTACTTTTCTGATGACTGTGCAATGCATGTTATCCTGAAGGCGTCATCTACTGCTTTCATTATAAGATGAGAGTCGTAACCTCGCAAGTTATGAAAGAAGATGGGGAGCTTCCATGTCTTAGGATTAAAGTTTAGTTGAAGATTGCATTTACTGTGTGCTGCTCCTCTGAACTTTCCGCTAATGTGATCATGGTCTCTTACTGTTGGATTCGCTGCGTCTGATGAGAGGCCTAAACCAGCGGCAACCAAGGCCGCCCCCACAAATCCAACAATGTGTGGCTGATTTATACTGTTCTTGGTCTTCGGGTGTCATTATGATTTCAGATAAGTTTAGACTATTAGAACAGTCATTACGCACTTGCTGCATGCGTTCTAAGAAGTATTTTGCAGCATCTGGTCCTCTATACAATTCTGGTTCTGAATGGGCACCATCCGACCTAACAATAACAAAAGCAAATGAGCAATCTGATGATTACTCACTAAGGCTGTTTTAGGAATTTCTCTGTGGGGTTTGGTCCCTCATAAGGAACAATAAGCGACTCGAAGTCTGCGTAAAACTACGTATGGACTTGTTTGCAGCCGTTTCAGTTCTTAAAACTAACTTTAGATCCAGGTGGGAGCGTAATTAGTTCTGTATTACAGTCAACTGGACTGATACAATGTTTTATATGTTCACTCGCCGCTTGAACAGATTGAATTCTTGTTAAACATTTTCTACAGAATTCTTGTTTATTTTTTTGCTTTGAAGTATGCGCCAATAATCTACTCATTGTTCGTATCAATGTGTAATGTGGTAGCCCTGCTGGTGAAAACATCAGTTAGTAAGTCACATGATTTTTGTCTGGTTCGCCAATTGATGGACTGTTTTTGGACACTCTAATAGGCTTGTAGATTTGTTTCCTCATCCCATGTGTAGATATTAACAGTTATTGGTTTGTTTTGTTCTTCAAATGATCAATTTTGTCCACGCTATCAGGAAAGGATATTCCACTAAAGTTAAGATCATTGATGTAAGGTTCATAGTTAGATACTCTCTCTGCGTTTTTACGGGCGTTAATGCAGCCTTGCAAGAACACACCACATAAAACATTTGTTGTCTGAATTCTTTATGTTTAGAACTGCTCTTTTTTCAACTAATGCTGGAGGTAGTGGAATGTAAGACTTGCCTACAATCGGTGCATACTTAGCCTGTTTTAATCTGATCTCCAGGACTTCGCCCTCTGACCAACCAGAGCTCTCATTTTGGCTTCTTCAGCGGTCACATCAACGTGTAAGCAGTTGGTCTGCCCAACCAGGTGTTAAGTCATTATGAGAAAGAATAACCTGTTGTTTAGGGTTTAGACCCAGACTTCTAGATTTTCTTCATTTATTGTTATATAGTCGATTAAAACAGCTAACATTACTTTAACTGGCGGGTCTATTGTTAGTTTACCTGGAACTTGAGAAATAGCATGAACAACACTTGCCTGTACGTTTGTCGGATCAATGACTTCTAGATTAATATCATTTAAAGCTCTTGATAAACGCTCTCCTCGAGCATTCCTTCAAACAATTCGTCTGGTCCTTCATATATCTTAGCCATGTTGAGTTTTCTTTTTAACTCAAAATATTTATTTAAATTAAAAAAAAAATTGAATCAGAATCAATATCAACGGTCTTTTTGTGCTTGGCCTCATAAACTAAAGAATAAACGCCCTTTGATGTTGTTTAATGTGAGCTGTTTAGAACAGAGTTTAATGTCTCGTTTACTTTTTTTAAACATTCCTTTTTTATCTGCTCGGTGTCTGGCTGTTGAGAAAAACTTGCCCCTTTCCTTTCTTTGAAGATCAAACTTTTGTCTTTTTATAGTCATCAAAATCGCCTGTAAACGACTAAATTCTTCATCCGTGATGTTTGAGTCAACTAGCGCTTATTTATTGTCAGTTTGAACGAACTAAGTTTAGCTGTTATTAGTTGAACCATAGCTGTGTGCTTTTGGAGTTTAGTTTTTAATTTTTTGCTAGCAGCACTTACAGCTAATGAACACAGGCCAAGAGCTAAAGACAAACCGCCTAGAGGTAAAGCTGCGGGCGCACCAACACCTGTTGCTAAGAGACCAACACTTGTCGCTGCTGATAGACCACTCAAACCCGATGCTCCAGTATTAACATATGTAACAGCATTAAAGGCAGCAGAATACTTCGTTTGGTTTTGCTGTATTTTGAAAGGTCTTGCTCTAGTTTTTGTTGCATTTGTGTAATGTTTGTTAATCTAAAGGTTTTTATGTTAGGGGTTTCTACTACCCCTTGGCGACTCTGGTGCTGTAGGCGCATTTGGAAAAACCTGAACAGACATGCTTTTAAAAAAAAAAAAAAAAATAATTTAGTATTGTATATCTTTTAATCTGTTATCTTGAATTTCAGCTGCGCATCATATATTAAAAACAAATGTACATTAACTGGTTTATCGCCATCTTTTTCTTTATCAATTTGAATGTTTATTCCGTCTTTAACAGTTCTCCCACTTCCATGCAACTGATTATCCTCTGTTGACCTTAGGTCAATCCATAAACCGTATTTTGTTGTTAAATAATCATCAAGCCTAACACTGTGAAGGTGTAGATCTTTAGACACAAGGTCTGCTGTTGGACTTCTACACCTCCCACCCCCAAACAATTTTCTTATTTCGTCAAAATGCTGATAAGGCCTAAGCCCGCTAGCGTAGATTTGGTTAGGACTACCCTCAATCGAACATTGTACTTTCGTTATTTTAGGATTAATAAACTTTTCACTTCCTCTTTTGAATGGTTCTTCATCTTCACACAGCAATAAAATACCTTTAAGCGATCTTGCTGCAACACTAAAACTAAAATTCCATATAGTGTCTGCCCTGCTTCTGGGATCTGTTGTATGATGAATCACTCTTTCGTAATATATTGCTAATTTTGACTGATATTGCTGCTCAATCAGCCTTGCTAAATTAGGGTTGCTAACAACGTCAAACTCTAACGAGATGTCAGAAATGCTGTACTTTGCTTCGGTGTCTGATGATTTGATAACACGTTTGTATTCATTAAAAGTTAGTTCATATGACAATCTGTCTTTTAATGCTCCTTGAAAGTATGGCGCATGCGCTTTTAACAACTCAAAATCTAAGGGAATAGAAAAGCGATTTCCATACGCAAAATTTACAGCTACATACTGTTTGCCGTCTTTAGTATCTGCGGCGCCTATTCTATGTTTTAGTGCTTCTTCATTTTCGATTCCTTGAAACGCAAGATCGGCCCTTTCATTCCCGGTTAGCCATAGATCAGAATAGGTTAAAAATATGTCTGCATTGTGTAAAGAAAATATTTCTTGCCCCTCAAGTTTTATAGAAATTTTCTTAACGATTGCCCGACCCAGATTCTGCACAACTGACCTGTTTGGGTCTGTTGATTCGAGATCTATTTTGAAAGTAAGTCGCGTAGAGCCTGGCACAATCACTTCATCCACTCCTAGGTCTGGAAATTTGACAGTAAGAATTTGATCCGCATCAATAGTAGACGGATTATTTGGAACAATAATATTCTGCTTAGTTCCCTTCACCCCACGGGGCTCTTTCAGTCTTCTATGCGGGTCAAGAATTGAGCCATATGCTTGTGACATTTTTTTATAAAACAAAATAAAAAGTTATTTATTTAAAAATATGGCAGGCATTGAAGGCGAAGAAGATTATGATTTTAATCCTGGAGACAACATGAGTGAAACGGCTCCTTTAATACAACCATCGCACTCATTGCTGTATGAATTAGCAGAAAGTCGGCGTAAATTAGCAGAAAGTAAGGCCGAATCATTTTACAGAAGTTTAGGCCTAGAACCTCCCCATGTTATAGACCTTAATTTTGAAGTAAAAGTGGTGGCCATTTGTATGTGAAAAACGATCAAGGAGAACCTGTTCAGCTTACAGCTAAACGAGACCCATCAAAGTTTGTAAGCATGAATACAATTAAACAAAGACTTGGGGTGGGAGATCGAAATCGTCTTAACATTGCTAAACCAAAATTAGATGAGGATGATGTTGCTAAACATCAAAACACACTACAAAAACTCCCAACAAGTAGCCAAATACGAAACACGCCATTTGAAGATTTAAGTCAAACAGCAGACAGAATAATAAATGCAATAGGAGCAGAAACCACTGAAGAAGAAGAAACAGCATTAAAAACAATTGGGGAACCACGGCTACCTGAGAGAGAATTATTAGCCCTTGATCGTGCTTTAAGAACCATCAATTATTAAACAATTTAGCAAAACTGACTGAACTAAAGGAGCATATAGAAAAAGAAAAAGAAAAACTTGCTGAGGCTGACGACGCCAACTTAGGACTTGATGTTAAAGAAAGAATAGAACAAAGACTAGATGACCTTAATATAGAAAGATTAGCTAGACTAGAAGTGTTGAATACTAACCGAGAACAATTACAAACTCAAGCGAGCGAAGTAAGAGAAACTATCCAAACAAATTTATATGAAAACACAACGCTAGCAGAACGAATAAAAACACTGTTTAGAGAGCAGGGAGTCACATTAGCAAGCGTTATAACAGCCTTAGGATTTGCAATAAGTACACTAGTGTTGGCTATTACAGGCGGCGGTGATCCCGGGCCAGTGCCTCCATCGCCATCGCCTCCACCTGATAAATCATGGGTAAAAAAACAGCTTAATCATCTTGCGGATTTATTAAAAAAAATTAGCCGGTAAAGCCGTGGACGCTTTACCAGGTATATTAGGGGGCATTGTTAGCTGGCTTTTGTCTACTGCAAGCAAAGTAGTTGGCTTTATGGCCGAGCACTTATGGACATTAGTTCTCTTAATAGTTGGGTTAATCTTTAGTAAGATAAAGACCAAGTAATCCTAGGCCAGTTAATCCAATAACAAGCGCTGTCTTTTCATATTCATGGTCATTATTTTTTTTGACTTCTTCAACGGTCTTTGGGCTTTGGGCCACAGGGATTGGATGACTTATTCGTGGGGGGCCATCTTGTTTGTTTACTGCTTAGAATATTACAGGCCCAGAATTTATTTCGTTTTTCCCGACCTTCTGTTCATTGCCTGCCACAAGGATTTCATTATTGTAGTTTATTATTGTACCTATCTGGAGCCTGAGGTCAGAAGGCAGCATGTATAAACCAGTGCCAACAGCAAAGTCTACTTTCAATCTTGCGTATTGTAAAACATTTTGGTACCTTTTAATACTTGAAGGTAAATCAACTGTAGAATTAATGGCGTCCTCTAAATTTGCTAAGTATTGTTTTTGTGCATCAAACCCAGTAGAAAGATCAGTTATGCTCGATCTCGTTTGTGCTTGCGAACCTAGCAAACACCAAACGTAAGTACGAACAGAGTCGTTAACAAACTTAACAATGCGAATCTAAAAACAATGTTAACATTCAAGCCTGAAGAAGAAGAAGTAGGTTACTATTTTGATAGAGAGCTAGCTAAAATGTTAGGCTTTACAACTGCCAATCGACCCACTAATAGTTTTAGAGTTGCAGCAAACAAAACTACTTATGAGGGAGAAAATCCGCTCGATCTTGCATTACATTCATTACTCTATGTTCATTTAGACGAGCTAAGCACTGATGAAAACTTATATGATGGAAGGCCCTCAACTGTTTTAAGAGCTCTTCCATCTGGGAAAGCTGCATATTGCGATTATGAAATTATACAATTCCCTAATTTACAGTTTAATAGATTAGTTTGTGGGAGGGTCGGATCATTTAATATAAAAATTGCAGACAAAACAGGAAAAGTCGTGAAATGCGATAACCTGCACATTTTTTAGCCGTCAAAAAGGTTTCAGAAAAGCATTCAACTCAGGTCCTTTACATGTAAGTCTTATGCCAGAGGACAATAGTCGGAAAGAGATTGAAATAAAGCCGTATGGGAATAAACAGTACATCCTCCACAGAAGAGAATCAGTTTGGAAGATGCTTCTACAAAATTACAGTTCATTCCACAAATGAAATTAGGAGACACGTTCACAATGATATTTGAAATTTCTGTCTTTAAAGATGTGGAGAGGGATGGGGTTGTGGGCGTTAGTGACGTCCTTCTAAAAGGAATTCTAATTAGCTGGCAAAACTTAGACGTTGAAAAACTTAAAGTTACTGTCGCCGCTCTTTACGATGGTGGGGGGATTAAGGTCATTACAACCAGTGACAAAATCAATATTAGTCTAAATAGAAACAATCTTACAGAACTGAATTGGATTAATCTTACACATTTAGGCCTTATAGGGTTTTATTATACTGAACAAGTTTTGACAGAGAGTATGATAAACATAATAACTGGATTAGATTAAATTTTGTTATAAAACTATGGCGCATTTAAACTTTATGACAAAAACTCCTCATTGTTCATTGATTTGTGGACAGACTGGTTGTGGAAAAACAATATTTATCCTAGACCTATTACAAACAGTTTATCGCTATAATTTTGATTATATTGTGATTTTCTGCCCAACACTTAAATGGAACAAAGCATATCATGATAGAAGGTTTATATGGACAGATGATGAAATATATTTAGTTGATCCTAGCAATAAACTGAGTGAGTGTTTAGAACACTTTTATAAACTGTTTGAAGGAACGCAGACACTATTTATTATAGATGATTGTTCGGCAGAAAGAGACATAGTTAAAAAGAGAAACACTTTGTCAAAACTGGCTTTCAGTGGAAGACATGCTGGGATAAGTGTGTGGATTTTATGTCAAAAATATAACTCAGTTTTAAAAGACTTTAGAGAACAGTTAAAGACTGTAGTTTTATTTCACATGAAAGACAGAAACTCATTTGATGAATGTTTGCGCGAAAATGATGTTATTGAAAATGATCAGGAAAAACGCAGGATTAAGCAAAAACTAAAATCTGAAAAGTTTAGTAAATTAGTATTGAAAACGGATAATCCTACACAGTATGTTTGTTTGTAGGGTTTACTAGGAGAGAACAGTAAAACACGGGGTCTAGGGTCAACTGCTCGAAACTGGTTGAGAGCGGTTGAGCTAGACCCCGTGTTTTACTGTTCTCTTGAGTCCTATCATTCATGTATGATTGGAATAATGACAATGTCGAGGAATGGCTCAAGTAGATAGACAGTTTCTTTCAACAACAAAAATGCAATGATCAACAAGATCAAACGCCTTTTTGAAGTCAAGAAAGACAACTCCTGTCATTTGTGTTTTCTTCATATTTGAAAGCCATGAGTAACATACTCGTGATAAGCTGTGTGGAGGAATGATTCGATCGGAATCCAGATTGGAATGGGTGAAAAAGTTTGTTTTTCTCCATGAACTGTGGTACGTGTGCGTGCATGTGTCTTTGGGGGGGGGGGGGGGGTTGTGAATAGAATTGGTAGCAAGGAGATAGGTCTGAATTTATTTGGATACGACGAATCATTTGATTTTGGAAAGGGGATCACCATGGCATTTTTAAACGCTTGAGGACAGACATTGGTTACAATGGATGAGTTATATATGTATGTAACAGACTCAACACTGTAAGGCAGAGTGAGTGTGAATAGAAATGTGGGTATGCTATTGGGACCCATGGGCTTTTTATTCTTTAACTGCGCTATGTACAGCAAGAGGAGGGTTATGGAATGAGTAATTGGATTTAAGTCTTTGTTTGCAAAATGATGTTAGGGAAGTCGGACATGTATGTTCATTAGATCATCTTATAGTGTGCGAAGCTTTAATGCGGATGTCTGATAAGGACAGAAAGTATGTGTTGAATGTGTCCGGAGTCATGCATGTAGCTGAATACTGTGAATCTACGCTTTTTGTGTACAATAGTTTTTATTGTCCTGCAGATGGGCGCGATGGTGTTTGCATCTGTAGTCGTTTGACTGACGTACTCTCTTTTGGCTTTTTCAACTT